>PVLC010049650.1:0-10365 GCA_004027655.1 Graphiurus murinus | reverse complement strand
GGAGGAGAAGGAGGGGGAGGAGGAGGAGAACATATATCCCTTCACTTTCTGTGACTGGCTAATCTCACTTAACATAATGTTCTCCAGATCCTCCCATTTTCTTGCAAATGACATTATTTTATTCTTCTTTATTGCTGAGTAGAATTCCATTGTGTGTATTTCCTATAGTTTTGTGATCCATTCATCTGTTGATGGACACCTGGTTTAATTCCATAATTTGCCTATTGTGATTTGTGCTACTGTGAACATGGGTATGCATATATTACTGTAGTTCTCTAGTTTCAACCTATTTGGAAAGATACCCAGGAGTGGTACAACTGGATCATATGGTGGATCCATTCCCAGTTTTCTAAGAAATTTTAACACTGCTATGATTACAATATTTATTCTAATATATAAACATTCTAGGCTTTTACTTTAGCTCTATGTTGCATTTTGAATTGTTGGTATAGTGTGTGGTAAGTGTTAATCTGAGCTCATTTCATGAATCATCATTTGCTTCAACAGTTGTTAATTGATTTTTCTTTTTGAGAATAAACTGAAAGTTTTTTAAAAACTAGATAGATAGATCTTTATTTCTCAGCCTCTTGCGTAGCTGCTACTAGAGGCATGCCACTCACACTGCGTGGGTTTGAAAATTAATATTTAAAAATATTAAATGACTTCATTTACTAGTTCAATTACTATTTACTTCATTTACATTATCTACTTCTGTACACTATATTTTGTTCCATTGATCTGGTTTTCTTTACTTATACTAATATATAATTATCAACATGTCAGTTTAAGTCTTCTGTATTTTTTCTTATTAAAAATTTCATTTTTATATCCTTAATAAAAACATATTGGTACCATATGCAAAAATTATTCTGGGATGTTGATTAGGATTATGCTGAATCTGTCAAAATGAATCAAATTTTAATGTCAGTATAAAGCATCCACCAACTCATAAATATTATGCATCTCTCCATTTGTGTAGGTATTATGATAATTTATATCAGAAGTTATATAGTGTTTTAGTATACTTTTTTGTACATTTTTGTTAAGTATATTTCTAGCTTTTTGGTGTTTTTAATACTACTGTATCTGGTTTTGCTACTTTTTCCTAATTGTATTTAGTTGTACAAAGATATATAATTAAATTTTGCATTATACTTTGCATCTAGTGACTTTGCTACTAAATTCTTTGTTTGTAGATATTGTTCTAGATTCCTGAACAGTGTTGTAGATAACTGCATAATTTCCACTGACTCAGAGCACTGTGTTATCAAAAACGCCTTAGGAGATCTAGTTTTGTGTGTGTGTGTGTGTGTGTGTGTGTGTGTGTGTGTGTGTGTGTGTGCAAAAAAACAGAATGTTTTCAATTTTAACTCCACATTAGCCTTTTACTGGGGACACAGAAAAGAAAGGTATGACAGAAGCGTTTTTTGGGGGGTAGCAATCTTATTAAAATGTCTGAACCCTGCCTCTCTTGGTGAAACTCAAAAATTCCAACAAGTATTAGTTGCATTAAATAAATGAATGACACCATATACATGCCTTAATTTATTGAAAATAAAAACAATGCAAACAACAACAAAAACAGCCCTGACTATTGTCCAGGTTAAGACAATCTGATACTAGTTACTAGGTCATGATATTGCTTTATGGAACAGAAACAATTTCAACACTAGTGTATGACAGAGATATTCTCAGACTTTGGTAGAAGGATACAGAAACAAACCCCACTCTCTGTGTCTGAGCACAGACAAAATAAGAAGAAAACCCTAATGGTAACCAAAAGTGCACTTCTCCTGGAAAGCATAGATAAGTCATGAGGCTGCTGTATCTTTATCAATCACAGCTTTCTCCCTTCGGTTTTCCTTCCTATCTGCTAAGTAGAAAATTGCTTAGCTATTCCATCAAATAACTTCTCACTGATTTGGGAAACAACTAATCCAGAAGGAAATCAAATAGGCTACTTAAATATCTCATCTTTGGCATCTTGCAATCTAATTCTAACAGAAAATATATTTGTATGTTTAATGGCATGGTTTTTCTATAGAGGACTATGAATAAGACATCAGTGCAGAAAGATTTATGTTAAATGAAAACTTTTCCCCTTTATGATTATTTTGTCTTTTTTTCATTTCTTTTAATTTTCAAAATGTTGAGAATAAATCTCCTTAAGGAAAGATAAGAGAAAACACAATATTTCTACTAGACTTTTTAAAATATATTTCACTCTCTAGTTCCCAAGACCATGCATATAGGAATTCTACTCTAATACCATGGAGTAAGATGGAGTAAGCTCATTATAGATTACTATCACTGCCCCTCTCTCCAGTAACTATAAACTAAGTAAAATGCAAGAATTCCTTGGAAGCTGAACGAAAGCAGGCAGTTCTTGGCAGTGAGTCAAAACCTGAAATAGGAAATGACATTGACTATGCTTTGAAATTTTACAGCTTTGTTTTGAAGACCAAACTACATTTGCAATAAAGAACAGCTAAAACCCTGATTGAAAACTCAACTTTCTTGCCTATAGAAAAGGCAACAGAGCCCAGAGCACCCATAAATATGGAAAAGTGAGGGGGAATCTGGGTGGGGAGCAGAAAAGGGAGTCTGAACTCTTTATATAAATTCTACCTAATTGACAGGCTGATTTCTGAATCATCTATGCACTGAGAAGTCCTAAAACAGTTGCAATTTATACCAAAAGAACTAATCAGATTGGACATGCTGTGCAATACAGAGAAAAACAGAGTTAGCAGCTGAAGTATCACTTGAGTACCAAAAAAATCAATACTCTTTGGAGAAATATAGCTTAATTGTTAGTCAACACAGGGTAATATAAGACATGCCCAGAAATCTTGATTCTGAAATATTTCATTATAGAGACACTGAATTAAGTCAAATATTCCTGAAAAGCTTCTATTTGTTCAGTGGCATTTTATTGGGTTGGATGCTAACTCCAGTCTCTTAGTTGTGCGAGGAAATAACTAAAATCTTGACTCACTTTCTTTGTCTTCCAACTACTTTCTCAGCCCAGCTTCCTGAGTTGCTTTCTTTTCTTTTCTTTTTTTTCCCCTTTAAGATGTCTATATGGTTTAATACTATTGATGAAAATTTAAAAAATAGCTTTAGTGCTCTTACAAGTTTAGAAAACAGTGCAAATAACCACAGTTAGACTTACTTCATAATATACAAATGCATCTCATATATACAATAACAAAATATTTCATATTGTATAAAGGAAAGCACCTAGTTACCTTACATTAAATCTACATACCTTGAATTATACAAACACATATATAATATTTATTTATTTATTTTTATTAATACATTGTAAACATACATCTTTGTTAGGTACAAATTGATAACAATATATGTGCTCACAATTCTCATTTGACCCCTTTCCCAAATTCCTACCCTGCTCCCTCTCCCTCCCTCCCTCTCAAGTTCAGTTTAGTGAGTAACCTTGATATACATTAGTGTACCACCCCCCCACCCCCCACCCCCCGTCTAACCCCTTCGATTAAATCAACTTCTTTGCTTTCTAGGGTCTCTTCTTTTTCATCTGGAGACCCTCTTATGCCCCATCTTCTTCCTAGCATCCGCATATTAGGGAGAAAATATGCTTCTTTACTCTTTGTTTTTTGTTTTTTTTCTATGCACATGTGATTCACTGTTCAGACAGGCATTTTTGAAGGGTTTAGAACAGTTTGCTGTTACCAAAGCTCCTTCCTTTGCAAGGTTCTACTACCTTATCATGTGGCCGTTTATCTGACAATTCTGAATACAGTATTCTAGCATGAACAGCCCATAAAAATATCAGCTTTCAGTAGATGACTTCTAGCCAAAAGGCAATAGATATGCGATTACCACCCAACACATTCCCATCTTCAAGAGTAGACTTCATTTAAATATCAAGGTAATTTTCATAGAACAGTGTAAAAATAACATTTCCACTCTTGATTTCCACATGCATGATATCACATACTACATGTAGTTTCCACAAATACATGGGGAAATTAATGATAACCTTTCATAAATCCAATCACTACATAACTCATAATTAAAAAATCACAGGTGATTAGCTATTTCATCATATAGATTCATTATTTACAATCCACATATTAGGTGTGAGCAAATAAAATTTGATTTGTAAAGCAAAGTACTGAGAATATTTTAATACTTATATTTTATGCTTATTTATAAGTATATCAGTTAAGTGTTCATTTATGCTGAAGAAGTAAGCATTAACAGACAGTAAATTAAGATTTTAATAAAAATCATTGGTATTTTCTATGGTAGGCAGACACTAAAATGACTCCCAAAGATTCCTACCTCCAAATATCCACCTCTTTGTATATTTAATCTTCTTACTTTGAGTGTGGGCTGACTTTATGACTCATAACTAAAAGAAGTAGTTTCTGAGATTAGTTCACCAACAATGCTGTGCTTTCTTTTGTGTACCTCTCATTCTGTTTTTCTCTCTTGGGGTCTTCACTCTGGAAGAAGTGACCTCATAAAATGTGATGTACTCTCTGAGAAAGACTTATGTGGCAAGAAGCTGACATCTGTGGCTACCAGCTAGTTAAGAGCTCAGATCTGACCATAGCCATGCAAGAGTGCTTGGACACCAATCTTCCCTCATCAAACTGGACATGACTGTAGCCCTAGACAGTGCTTAATTTCAGCCTGTGAGTAATCCTGCTCCAGAATAATAATAATATCCAAGCCATACTCATAATCTTGATTGAGAAAGTATGAGATTATAAATACTGTTTGTGTAAGAATTGTTTTAAGCTACTATGTTTTTACATATATGAAATGCAGTAGTAGATAATAAACATGTTTTCCTATTCAACGCTCCCTAGGAGGTCTCTTAATTGAACCCAGTAACTCCTTATCAGGGAAATCTCATTTCTGGTACACTGAAAGTTGAAAACTAACAAAGTGTAGGATGGTTTTCAGGAGAGGAGTTGAAAAAGATAGGGAGACGACAAGAGCAAGAAAGCAAATGTACGTTTATTTAAAAATTACTTTGTCAGCTGAACATGGTGGTGCACACTTGTAAACCCAGTACTTGTAAAGGTGATAAAGGAGGATTACAGGTTCATGGCTGGCCTCAGCAACCTAGTGATGTCCTTTTTCAATAAAAATAAATAAATAAAATAGGGCTGGGGGTGTAGCTCATAGGTAAAATGCCCCTGGGTTCAATTCCCAGTACCACTACCACAACAATAACAAAAAAAATACTTTGTCACTTGTCAAAAATTATAAAGAACTCTCCAAAAGCATACGGCTTGCCTGGCATCATCATTCTTTCAGACTTAAAATGAGGATAGGAAACTATGGCATAGTGTCATTAATGCAATGACAGATTTGAAACAGGAAATTCTTCTTACATGGAGAGGTTGATGAGTTTCATGGTTATTATAAAGAAGAGCCAATGAAAAGTGGAAATAATATGGAATGTGGAAATAATAACTATATTAAAACACAATGAAAGGAATAAAGAAAACTAAGGTAAGAAGACAAGTTACCAAACATGGGTTTAGAGAAATAAATACATAGACGTCCTTTGATCTTGGAAAGGATCAAAGGACTTCTATGCATTTATTTTCATATTTGCAGTGGTTTTTATTTTCATATTTACAGTGGTTTATGGATAAATTCAAATCTGATTTGAAATGTGATTCCATAAATCATATATTTTGTGATTTTTGGCCATTCATTTGACCAAATATAAAATATAGCTAATAGCATTTGCCTTTTAATGATCTTGATAAGATTTAATGAGATAAAATACTTAAAAATGCACATTGTTCAAGGTTCAGCATTTAGTAGACACATATTATAATTTACTATTATTGTTTTACTCTTTAGGGATTTATTTACTAAGCACTTTTCTAGCTTATAATAAGGTATATTGCCCAAGGCTTCTAGACAAGCATAGAGAAACCTAATTACCTGGGTGTGTTTTAAGCAAGAATCCCTTCAGAATCACTCTTGGCTATAGTTTTTGCAGAGTTCAGGAAAGTATTTGCATTTTTCTAGATGCATAACAGTTTTGAAGATTCTATGATGTGTGCATGCTATAACATGTTTCCTCACCTTAGTTACCTTGCAAATTCTTAACTCAGTAAATACTGCTTAAGGGGGTGTTATGACATTCATCCGGACTCTCCCCCAAGAGCTCATGTTGAAAGCAAACGTGTCATTTGCAGAAAAACTGGGTGGAACTTGAGAATATTATGTTGAGATTATCTAGTCTCCAAAATGAGTAATTGTATGTTTTCTATCATTTATGGAAACTAAATAGAAATTGGGAAACAAAGATAACCTCAGATAGTGGAACAGAGACTTCAATAGAGTGATGGAAGGGGCTTAGGGGAGGGAGGAGTGGGGAGGAAAGATGGATCATAAAGAAGGTAAAAGTTGAAACAATGCTACATACTTGTTTTAAATTGCCAAATTCATGTACAGGGAATGGGAGGGAGGGAGTGGAATCAGGTTGGGAAATACTCCAATTGTCGGGTATATGTATTTTCTATCATTCTATACCTCAATATGATGTATAATTACAATGTATTATGTGAAAACTTTATAATTTAGAAGTCTTTACATGTTAAAAAATTTAAAAATTCCACATGGAAAACTAATCTCACATGAAGGCTATTTTCGTTCAATTTTTCACCACATCTTTTTCTGAAGCACTGAGGTAGAGTGGTAATAACAAGAATGAGATATGTCCTTTAAGGACTTCTTTCACCTGTTTGTCAGATCTTCATAGTCTTAGCAGAGGGGGAAAAGGCATAACAAAAAACATAAGAAACTTCATTCCTCGAATTGCTTGCTCTTGGTATTTTAGTAAAACATAGATCACTAAGGGCTTTATTTACAATGTTTTTCTAATTACCCTTTATTTTAAACAGATTAAAGTAAAACAGGTTTATAACATGTATTTCATTTTGAAATAAGCTTTTGTAACCCCTGAGACCACAGTAGCCACCTAAAAAAAGACATATACTTCACAATTTTTTGAAGGATTTAAAAGAAGCCGTATCTTGCAAAGGCAGCAGTACAAGTTAATAATTGCATCTCATTCCAGTCTATGGTGAGTTTCAATTGTCATTTCTCCTTTTTGCCTTTGTTGTTGTTGGTGGTGGTGGTCTCTTGAAATGGTCACATTTGTCTTTTTTGAGAGGAGATAGAGTGTTTCATTGTTGAGAACCACAATATTTCTTCTTGACATTGTAATATACACTGACTAGTAACAGCCAGCCAATAATCAGGCAGTTATTAATACTGTCAGGTTTCCCTTCTTTTCACCAGCAAAGTCACATGATACACAGCAAGGACCCTTCATGTTCTTCTAATTATGCAAACTCAGTGTATGCCTCACTTTTCAGTTACCAAATGTGTGAAAATAAGCACTTTTCCAAAGGTGTTTTAAGTGATTATAATTTTTCATAATGGTGAGTATCATTTACTGAGTGCATAGTATGTGCTAAATTATATTCTTCTTACATTAGCATCCTAACTGACTCAATCTTCAAAACAATTGCACAAGAAAAGCATGAATATTAATCTTGCTTGACAGTTGAGAAGTCTGAATCACATCTGCTCAATGTAGTAATTTCTATCAAAATAAAGGGCATCAGCCCGTTATGGGGGTACACATGTGTAATTCCAGTATTTGGGAGGCTGAGACAAGAGGATAGCAAGTTCAAAGACAGTCTCAGCAATGTAGCAAGATCTTGTCTCCAGATAAAAAGTAAAATAGGACTGGAGGTGAGGGGGGAGTAGTTCTGAAGTAGAATGTCCCTGGATTGAATCCCCAGTACTACTATTACTACAAAAAAAATAAAAAGGCATTGTTTGAACACAGAAAATGCCCTGCCTTATGGGCTGTACTTTGTTTTATACATTTAAGTATATTAAAGTTAGGGGCAGATGAAAGTCATATAAGAAAAATAGAAATGGAATCCAGATAGCTTCAAGTGAGGTGAACTAGAGATGATTTAGAAGAATCATATACAGAGAATTTCTTTCCACAAACCACAAAGAATATTTTCTTGAAGCCTGGTGGTCTTTCTTCTACAGAAATAGAAAAGCTAAACTTGAAATTCACATAGAATTTCAAGAAACTCCAAATAACCAAGGCAACATCACAAAGAACCCAAGTAAAAGGATTATATTCTCTAACTTCAGAACTTACAAAGCTGTAATATCAAACCAAATGGTATTGACATTAGGATAGGCATTCAGACTGATGGACTAGAAGTTAAAGTAGAAATAAACTCTTACATCTAGGACCAACTGATTTTTAAATTTAATTTAATTTTCTCTAATTTTACTTTATTTTGTACTGGAGATTGAACTCAGGGGCATTCTACCTCTAAAATACACCTTCAGTCCATTTTATTTTTATTTTGAAACAGGGTTTTGATAAGTTGCTGAGGCTGGCCTTAAACTTGTAATCCTCCTGTCTCAGTCTCTGAAGTACTGGAATTATAGGAGTGTGCTACTGCATCTGGTTTATCTTTAAATTTTCAATTACATTTATCTTAACTGGTACATATAGACAAAATGTGCATGTTATTGGGGTGGAATGTTTTTTGGACATTGAAATACAGTTTATAATGTTTAAATCAGGTTGAACATGTATCTCTTCATACATTTATTATTTCTTTATGGTAAAAATTTTCAAAATACCTTCTCCTAGCTTTTTGAAACATAGGGTACATTATTATTATTATATACTCCCTATTTTCCAAAAGCATAGCAGAACTTTTTTCTTATCTAACCGTAACTTATACCTATTGACCGAACTTTCCCCATCCCTCCTTTTCCTCTTCTCTTCTTTGCATCTATTAACTATCATTCTATTTCTTTAAGACCAACTTTTTTTTAGACTCCAAATATAAGTGAGAACATGATGTATCTGTCTTTCTGTGTTTTTTTTTTTTTTTTCCAGAACTGGGATTGAAACCAAGGGCATTCTACCTCCAAGGTACACCCCTAACCCTATTTTTGTTCTTTATTTTGAAATAGAGTGTCACTAAGTTGCAGGAGGCCTCACTAAGTAGCTGAGACTGACTGTGAACCTGTGACCTTCCTGTCTCAGCCTCCCAAACACTGGAATTACAAGTGTGCACCATCACGCCCAGTTGTGTCTCTCATTATACTTAACATGACTATTTCTAGTTCCTTCATGGTGCCACAAGTGATAGGCTTCCAATCTTTGGTATGGCTAAATAGTATTCCACTATGTATATACAATACATTATCTTTGTCTGTTCTTCAGTTTATGTACACAAAGGTTATTTCCATTTCTTAGTTGTCATGAATAGTGCTGTACTATGGAAGAAATACAGATGTCTCCTTGACATACTGAGTTAATTTTCTTTTGTTCTAGTAGTGGGATTGATGGACCATTTGGTAATTTTATTTTAGTAATTGAACAATATTTATTCTTTTTTGATAAATTGATGAAAAATAATTTCTACAATAGATAGTGCTGTGATAAATGAAATATCCAGCATAGGCAAGTCTGTAGACACAGGAAGTGGATGAGTGACTGCTAATGGATGGGGAGGAAAAGGTGTGAGGTGATCGCAGAAGGGTTGTAGGGTTCTTCTCTGTGGTGATGAAATGGTTTTGAAACTAGAAAGAGCTATGTGTTTGCACAATAATGAGAATACACCTCATGGCCCGGAAATGTGTACTTTAAAATAGCTAATACCATTAATCTTCTTTAATTTTTAAAGAAGTCTGAGAGCCTGCATCCCCCTCACAGTGTAAACATCATCCCACTATCACCATCTTTGTCATTACTTTGGTATTTAAAGTGGTATTTACCTCTTTTACTGAGCATAGCTCCTCTATGGAAAAAAAAAAAATCCATCTAGTACTTAACCAAAGCAAAAGTAATGTCTTCCAACGAGAGAGAGGAGACAGAGAGAGAGAGAGAATTAAATCAATTTAGAGTGTACAGAATATATGTCTAAGTGATAAATTTGAGAAATTGTAATGTTTTTATTTGTTTTGAAATAGCTCAGATTTATAGGATATCTGCAAAGATAATTCAGAGAGTCCCCATACATTTTTTATCCTTCTCCTCTGGTGTTAGCAATGTGAATTGCACCATCATGTCCAAATAAAAATCTGACATTGGTTCAATACTATAAAATAGACTATAACTTTTTTCTGGTTTGATCAGTCTTTTTTCTGCTGGGGATGGAACCCAGGGGCATTCTACCTCCGAGCTACACCCCCACCCCCAATCCTATTTTTTATTCTTTATTTTGAATCAGGGTCTCACTAAGTTGAAGAGGGACTCTCCAAGTAGCTGAGGCTGGCCGCAAACCCAGA
>PVLC010049649.1:0-10374 GCA_004027655.1 Graphiurus murinus | reverse complement strand
TTTTTAGTTTTTTGTGGTACTGAGGATGGAAGCAGGGGTATTCCACCTCCAAGCTACACCCCCAATCCTATTTTTTATTCTTTTTTTTTTTTTTTTTTTGCGGTACTGGGGGTTGAACCCAGGGGGATTCTACCTCTGAGCTATACCCCCAGCCCTATTTTTTATTCTTTTACTTATTTATTTATTTATTTGCGGTACTGGGGAATGAAGTCAGGGGCGTTATACCTCCGAGCTATACCCCCAGTCCTATTTTTTATTCTTTATTTTGAAATAGGGTCTCACTAAGTTGCGGAGGGCCTCACTAGGTAGCTGAGGCTGGCCTGGAACCCAGGTCCTCCAGTCTCAGCCTCCCGAATGCTGAGATTACAATCACCAATACCTGAGAAACGAGGAGGTCCAGACTGCTTCTGTGCCCGCCCTCTTTTGAAATGCCCACCTATCGCCTACCTAAACCTGAGGAAGAGGAGGATCCAAACTTTCCTGTGCCCACCCTCTTTTGGACAACCAGCTCTTTTGTGCGCCACCACACCCGGCTTATTCTTTATTTTGAAAAAGGGTCTCGAGCCGGGCGTGGTGGCGCATGCTTGTAATCCCAGCATTCGGGAGGCTGAAACTGGAGGATCCGGGTTCGCGGCCAGCCTCAGCTACCTAGTGAGACACTCCGCAACTTAGTGAGACTCGGTTTCAAAATAAAAAATAAAAAAAATAGGGCTGGGGGTGTAGCTCGGAGGTAGAATGCCCCTGAGTTCAATCCTCAGTACCGAAAAAAAAAAAAAAAAAAAAAGAAAAGAAAAAGGGTCTCACTAAATTGTGGAGTGCCTCACTAAGTAGCTGAGGCTGGCCTTGAACCAGGATCCTCCTATTTCAGCCTCCCAAATGCTGGGATTACAATCATGCGCCACTACACTGGGCCCTGTCTCTTGATAATAAGGCCAATGTCAGAGCTATCTGGGAGAAGGTCAGGGGTCATAGTGCTGAAATTGGCAGGGAGGACCTGGAGAGGTGAGAATCCTCCTCTCCCTTACTTGAGCTTGGGGTCAACACAGCCCCAGGGCCCTGTAGGCACTAACTGTCCATGCCTGACCCTCGCCAATCCCTGCTCACCCACCACCTCTCTCTGCAGAACCTTCATGAGTTTCCCCACCACCAAGACCTACTTGCCCAACAATGACCTGAGCCCAGGCTCTGCCCAGTCAGAGACCAGGCAAGAGGGTGATTTTCACGATTGCCAAAGCTGGGGACAACATAGATGACTTCAGCAACCTCCCATTTTCGAAACCTGAGAAAGGAGGAGGATCCAACTTGGAATGCCTACCTATCAATCACCAATACCTGAGAAACGAGGAGGGCCAGACTGCTTCTGTGCCCGCCCTCTTTTGAAATGCCCACCTATCGCCTACCTAAACCTGAGGAAGAGGAGGATCCAAACTTTCCTGTGCCCACCCTCTTTTGGACAACCACCTATGCCTGTGTTCCGGACTTCTAGGCCAACCCCCTTGGATATAAGGACTGAGGAGGGAAAGACTCGCTCTCTTGCCCTCCTGCTCCGGGACTCAGAAGATCTCTGCTTACCTGTTTTTTCCCAGTCCCTTGTTTCCCTGAATAAATACCTGCCTTTTGTCCCCGACTGGCATGTGTTAAAATTCTTTTTATCACGGAGGCCAAGGACCCACGAGTGGGATCGTGTTATCCCACGACAGACAGCAGCCTGTGTGTGCCTGGGTTTTCTGTGTCTGCGAAGGTGCCAAGCTGTGGGTGGCTCTGCTTATCTTGACCACAGACTTATCTGCGGCTGCATGGCAGAGGGGAGCTGAGCTGGACCTGCTCCAGAGAAGGCACTGAGTCACGCCCTAGCCCTGCACAGTGCAGACTTCCCAGGGCTCCTCTCAGGGCACAGTGTGGGGGAGAGGACCCAGACAAGGGTCTCTAGGTGTTCCCAGAGGCAGGAACTCAGCTCAGGCTCCTCTGCGGGGTCCCTGGCTTACATGGTGGGAAAGAATTTTAGCACATGCCAGCCAGAGGCACAGACAGAGATTTATTTAGAAAGCAAGGAGCAGAGCCGGGCATGGTGACGCACGCTTGTAATCCTAGCATTTGGGAGGCTGAGACCGGGGGATCTGGGTTCGAGGCCAGACTCAGCTACCTAGTGAGGCACTCTGAAACTTAGCGAGACCCTGTTTCAAAATAAAGAATAAAAAATAGGACTGGGGGTATAGCTCGGAGGTAGAACGCCCCTGAGTTCAATCCCCAGTACCGCAAAAGAAAAAAAAAAAAAAAAGAAAAAAGAAAAAGAAAGCAAGGAGCACACATTCAAGGGAGAACACAGGCCATCTCTCTTTTAAAGGAAATTTGGTGCCGGTGAGGTAGCACATGCCTGTAATCCCAGTACTTCAGTGACTGAGACAGAAGAGTCATGGGTCAGCACAATATCTTTTGTGGATCCTTGGCCTCTGTGGTGAAAAGAATTTCAACACGTGCCAGTCAGGGACAAAGGCAGGAGTTTTATTGAGGAAAGTGAGGGACTCGAGGTAGAAGACAGGCAAGAGGAGATCATCAAGGCCGAGAGGGTCTTTGCAGCCTTTGCAGTTCCTATATAGAACCCCCAAGAAGGGGTGGGCTCAGTGGAGGTCTGGACCTCCTCTTCCTCAGGTTTCTAGCAATGGTGAGTGGTGGCTGAAGTCTGACCTTTGTCCTCTCCATGGATCTCAGGAGTCTCTGGTGAGGTGAGGATTGAAATTAATGGTGTGGGTTCACTGAGGCTTCAGCCAGAGAAGAGACACGCCCTGGAGGGTGGAGTGGATATTTTTTGTTTTTCCTGGTACTGGGGATTGAACCCAGGGGCATTCTCCCAGCCCTGTTTTTATTATTTATTTATTTATTTTTTTTTTTGGTACTGGGTATTGAACTCAGGGGCATTCTAGCTCTGAGCTATACCCCCAGCCCTATTTTTTATTCTTTATTTTGAAACCGAGTCTCACTAAGTTGCGGAGTGCCTCACTAGGTAGCTGAGGCTGGCCGTGAACCCGGATCATCCGGTCTCAGCCTCCCAAATGCTGGGATTACAAGTGTGCACCACCACGTCGGGCTTTTATTCTTTATTTTGAAACAGGGTCTTACTACTTAGTAGCTGAGGTGGGCCGAGAACGTGGATCCCCTTTCTCAGCCTCCCAAGTACTGGAATTACAAGCATGTGCCACCACAACAGGCTTCTGCCTAAATTTTTATTCCTTCTATACTACCTCATCAGAAGGATTGCAGGTCAAGGTCAATCTCAGTAATGTAGGGAGACTTTCAGCAACCTAGTGAGACCCTGTTTCAAAATAAAAATTAAAAGGACTGTGCAAATTAGCTGGGTGTAGTGGCACACGCTTGTAATCCCAGCATTTGGGAGGCTGAAACTGGAGTATCCGGGTTTGCGGCCAGCCTCAGCTACCTAGTCAGGCCTTCCACAACTTAGGGAGACCCGGTTTCAAAATAAAGAATAAAATATAGGGCCGGAGCTGGGCGTGGTGGCCAACACTTGTAATCCCAGCATTTGGGAGGCTGAGACTGGAGGATCCGAGTTTGCGGCCAGCCTCAGCTACCTAGTGAGGCACTCTGCAACTTAGTGAGACTCTATCTCAAAATAAAGAATAAAAAATAGGATAAAAATAAAGAATAAAAAAAAAAAAAGGACTGGGCATTCAGCTCCAAGGTAGTATGACCCTGCGTTCAATCCCCAGTACCAGAAAATGAAGGAATGATTTTTTGTGTGTGTGTGGTACTCGGGATTGAACTCAGGGGCATTCTACCTCCGAGCTACACCCCCAGCCCTATTTTTTATTCTTTATTTTGAAACCGAGTCTCACTAAGTTGCAGAGTGCCTCACTAGGTAGCTGAGGCTGGCCGCGAACCCGGATCCTCCGGTCTCAGCCTCCCGAATGCTGGGATTACAAGCGTGTACCACCAAGCCTGTCTGGAATGAGTGATTTAATAAATAGGAAACTCGTTGGCCATAGTGGTGCACACCTGTAATCCCTGTACTGGGAGGCTGAGACAGGAGGACCTCAGGTCCATGGCCAACTTCAGCAACTTAGTGAGACCCTGTTTCAAAATGAAAAATAAAAAGGGCTGGGTGTGGCAACATAAGCTTGTAATCCCAGTACTTGGGAGGCTGAGACAGAAGGATCACAGGTTCACAGCCAGACTTAAGAACTTAGTGAGGCCCTCTGCAACTCAGTGAGACCCTGTTTCAAAATAAAGAATAAAATAGGGCTGAGAGTGTAGCCCTCGTGGTAGAATGCCCCTCGGTTCAACCTCCCAGTACCGCAAAACAGGTAAATAGATTAAAAAAATAAGTAAATAAATAAAAAGAGGGCTGGGTACAGCTTGGAAGTAGAATGCTCCTTGGTTCAACCCCCAGTAACAAAAAACAAAAACAGAAAATCCAGTATCCTTGGTGAAGGTGGGTGGGGAAGGTGTAAAACCCCTGCAATGGTCACAAGATGGCTTATGGTGTTCTGGTCCTCTTCTAGATCTTCAAAGTGGTCTCCATTTTCTGTTCAGTAGGTGCTTCTGGAAAGTCCACTATGAGATTTCTCAAGACACCAGAGCTCTCTTGTTGAAGCTGCTTATTGGAGTGGGGGTAAGTAACAAGGTAACTATGATGCACAAGATAATTATCATAAGTAAGTGAATTTCCAGTAATTTTTTTTTTTTTTTCGGTACTGGGGATTGAACCCAGGGGCGTTCTACCTCCGAGCTATACCCCCAGCCCTATTTTTTATTCTTTATTTTGAAACCGAGTCTCACTAAGTTGCAGAGTGCCTCACTAGGTAGCTGAGGCTGGCCACGAACCCAGATCCTCTGGTCTCAGCCTCCCAAATGCTGGGATTACAAGCTTGCGCCACCATGCCCAGCTAAATTTCCAGTAATTTTAAGATCATGAGTGAAGCTGAGTGTATTGGTTCATGACTATAATCCCAGAACTTGGGAGGATGAGAGAGGAGAAACACAGGTTCAAGGCCAGCCTAAGCAATTTAGCAAGACCCTAAGTGCGACATTATCTTAATCAGTTAGGCCTAGAGCAGGGTTTGGTCAGCTAAAAAGAGGACGCATGACATTTCTCACTTTGAATTATTATATTCTAGAAATTTGGGTTTTGCTTTCACATCAGATTATTTCCTAAGAGACTTAGGACGGCTGACAGATTGAGTCAGCAGTGGCAACTAAAAGAAACAATGCCTCAGAGATACTCATTAACTCTCAAACAAATACCAGCAGCTGAATCAGAGGAACTTAGATTTACTATTTCCTTATAATAAGTAAAGAAAGCTTTAAGACAGAAAGCTTGCCCATTTTCCTGCTTACCTTACACTTATTCTAGCTGCCTGAGCAAATAGGAGATTTATCTAATGAATAGAGTTTCTTCTCCGCTATTAACCTTCCCCCCTGCTCCTCTTCGCTGTTAACCTTTAACCCTGCTCCCTACTAAAAGAATTTTTCATTTACACTTTGTAAACTTTTGCTGCTCCCCTAATCTTAGCAAACACTATGGGAAATAGCTTTTCTAGTTAAAGATGTATCCACTCAACTTTAGGGAAAAACAAGACTGTAAAAATTCCTTTTATGTATACCTTACACCCTAAGAAAGTAAAATAAAAGTCAGGCTGGAAGCCAGGTGTGGTGGCTCACACCTTTAATCCCAGCACTTGTAAAGCCGAGACAGGAGGATCACAGGTTCAAGGACAGCTTCAGCAAATAGTGAGACTCTCATCAATCTAGCAAGACCTTGTTTCATAATAAAAATAAAGTAGGGCTCATGGTGAAGCTCAGAGGTAGAATGCCCTTGGTTCAATCTCTCTCTCTCTCTCTCTCTCTCTCTCTCACACACACACACACACACACATACACACACACACACATACTCACAGGGGTTAAAAACAGGGTCTTGCTAAATTGCTGCTCTGCTAAGATGCTGGGGGTATCCTTGAAACCTGCAATTCTCCTGTCTTTGCCTCCCAAGAACTGGGATTGAGTCAGGGGCATTCTGCTCTGAGCTACACCACCAGCCATGTTTTATGTTTTAGTTTGACACAGAGTCTCACTAAGCTGCTGAGGCTGGTGGTGAACCTGCAATCCTACTGTCTCAGCCCTCCAAGTACTGGGATAATAAACATGCACCACCACACCTGGCTAGCTACTGATTTTTGTATGTTGATTTTGTATCGTGTGGAGCAGGGTTGTTTTTTGTTTGTTTGTTGTACTGGGGATTGAACCCAGAGGCCTTCTATCTTTGAGCTATACCCCCAGCCCTTTTTTTTTTTTTTTTCGGTACTGGGGGTTGAATTCAGGGGCATTTTACCCCTGAGTTACATCCCTAGCCCTATTTTTTATTCTTTTTGTGTGTGTGTGTGACACTGAGGATTGAACTCAGGGGCATTCTACCTTCGAGGTATACCCCCAGCCCTATTTTTTATTCTTTATTTTGAAACCGGGTCTCACTAAGTTGCGGAGTGCCTCACTAGGTAGCTGAGGCTGGCTGTGAACCCGGATCCTCCAGTCTCAGCCTCCCAAATGCTGGGATTACAAGCCTGCGCCACCACTTATTCTTTATTTAGAAACAGGGTCTCACTAAGTTGCAGATGGCCTCACTAAGTTGCTGACGCTGGCTGCGAATCTGCGATCCTGCTGTCTCAACCTTTCAAGTACTGGGATTACAAGCATGAGCCACCATGCTCGGCTCGATTTTATTTCTTATTTGGAAACAGGGTCTCACTAGGTTGAGAGTCTCACTACTTGGTGAGGCTGTCCTCGAACCAGTGATCCTCCTATCTCAGCCTCCCAAGCACTGAGATTATAGGCATGTACCACCACACCCGGCTAGAGCAGTTTTTAATACTTTGGCATTGTGAGCTAGGTGGTTCTGGGATGCCTGATTTCTCTAAGCCTCACCAGTGATGAGGAAGATGACCCTGAACTCACTAGGTATTTGAAATAATATCTGAAATCCTTTGCAGGTCATTACCCCACAGGCTCATGGCCTCCCACACACCCCAGCCCATCATCTCAGATTCTGCAGGTCTCCCTTCCATGGTGGGCTCTCACCCAAGACCCCTGTCCACACTCCCCGGCCGGCTGGGGCAAGAATCCCAGGGCTCCCAGCCTCTGCAGACAAGCAACAGGGACTGAGAGGGAGCGGCACCCTGGAGCTCTTCCAACACCGAGGGAGGGGTCCCGGCTGAGAACCCCAGGGGAGGGTGCAGCACCAGGCCTGGGGAGGGGCTGAGAGCTGAGCCCTGATCTCCACTCTCCCCAGTGCTCCCAAAAGTTGGGGTCCAGCCCCTGTCACCCTGAGACGCCCAGGAGCCCTAGCTGATGGTGGGGAGGGAGCTCGTGGGGCTTGACCCTCATGGTGACATGGGCAATAACAGCTCTGTGTCCTAGAGGAGGTCTGGCAAGAAAGCAGCGTGCATTTCACCTCAGGAAAGATGGCTCTCCCTTCAGCCCAGCGAGGACGGGTGCCAACTGTGCCCTGGTCTGAGCTGTGCACGGGTGCGCAGTGAGGTGAGGGGTCTCAGGGACCTGTGTAGGAACCACAGACTGGGGCTTCCCGCAGGAAGAGCTGCGAGAGGCTGACACATCTCGGGCAGCCCTTGGAGCCCAGCCAGGCTGCCATGCCCTCTGCCCTTTCCTGGTGGGGCACCTCCTAGCACCCTGGCCAGCCAATGAGCAGCCTATGCTATGACTGCACCTGGGACATAAAAGCTCTACCTGCTATCAGCACACAGGCTTCTGGTTTTGAACAGACTCAGGAAGAACCCACCATGGCGCTATCTGCTGATGACAAGGCCAATGTCAGGGGCATCTGGGAGAAGGTCAGAGGCAACAGTGCCGAGTTTGGTGCAGAGGTCATGGAGAGGTGAGGACCCTCTTCTCCTCTGCTTGGACTCTGGGGTTCAATGCCAGCCCCAGGGCCCGGCAGGCACTAACTGACCCTCCCCAATCCTTGCCCACCCACCGCCTCTCTCTGCAGGACTTTCCTGAACTTCCCCTCTACCACGGCCAACTTCCCCAACATGGACCTGAGCCCTGGCTCTGCCCAGGTCAGGGACTATGGCAAGATGATGATTGATGGGCTGACCAATGTCGTGGACGACATGGATGACTTGGATCAGTCCCTAAAAGCCCTGGCCGACCTGCTTGCCTACAGGCTACGTGTGGACCCGATCACTTTCAAGGTGAGTGTTGGGCTGGGAGGCATCTGCGGTGCAGAAGGTGCAGCTGGAGCCGGGCATGGTGGCGCACGCTTGTAATCCCAGCATTCGGGAGGCTGAGACCGGAGGATCCGGGTTCGCGGCCAGCCTCAGCTACCTAGTGAGGCACTCCGCAACTTAGTGAGACTCGGTTTCAAAATAAGGAATAAAAAATAGGGCTGGGGGTGTAGCTCGGAGGTAGAATGCCCTTGAGTTCAATCCCCAGTACCGCAAAAAAAAAAAAAAATAGGGCTGGGGGTATAGCTCGGAGGTAGAATGCCCCTGAGTTCAATCCCCAGTACGGCAAAAAAAGAAGAAGAAGAAGGTGCAGCTGGCCTTAAGTGCTGGGCAGAGAACCCTATGGTTCCCTAAGATGGAGTGCAGCCAGGCATGGTGGGGCACACTTGTAATCCCAGGATTTGGGAGGTGAGATTGAAGAATCCGGGTTCGCAGCCAGCCTCAGCTACCTAGTGAGGCACTCCGCAACTTAGTGAGACCCTGTTTCAAAATAAAGAATAAAAAAAAAAAATAGGGCTGGGGGTATAGCTCAGAAGTATAATGCCCCTGAGTTCAATCCCCAGTACCACACACACACAAAAAAAGGTGGCCGGGCGTGGTGGCACACGCTTGTAATCCCAGCATTTGCGAGGCTGAGACCGGAGGATCCGGGTTCACAGCCAGCCTCAGCTACCTAGTGAGGCACTCTGCAACTTAGTGAGACTCGGTTTCAAAATAAAGAATAAAAAATGGGGCTGGGGGTGTAGCTCGGAGGTAGAATGCCCCTGAGTTCAATCCCCAGTACCGCAAAAAAAAAAAAAGGTGGAGTGCAGGCAGCTCGGTCTCTATGGCCACTGAGCTAATGCTTCTCTCTCCATAGAGCCTGAGCTATAGCATGATGGAGATCCTGTCCAGCAAGTTCCCGGAGAATTTCAGCCCTGCTGTCCTCACCTCCATGAACAAGTTCATGGACTCTGTGACTGCAAAGCTGACCTCCAAACACCGCTAAGCTGGAACCTCGGCAGCCTTGTCCCTGCCCGCTGTGCCTTTGGCCAGGCCCCTCCCCTGCCTACCCCCCCCACAGCTGCACCTCTTAGCCTCTGAATAAAGTGAGTGGACAGCAGCCTGTGTGTGCCTGGGTTTTCTGTGTCTGCGAAGGTGCCAAGCTGTGGGTGGTTCTTCCTGTTTGGACCACAGACCTATCTGCGGCTGCATGGCAGAGGGGAGCTGAGCTGGACCTGTTCCAGAGAAGGCACTGAGTCACGCCCTAGCCCTGCACAGTGCAGACTTCCCAGGGCTCCTCTCAGGGCACAGTGTGGGGGAGAGGACCCAGACAAGGGTCTCTAGGTGTTCCCAGAGGCAGGAACTCAGCTCAGGTTCCTCTGGGGGGTTCTTGGCTTACACAAGGGAAAAAATTTTTAGCCCATGTCAGTCAGAGGCACAGACAGAGATTTTTTAGAAAGCAAGGAACACAGCCGGGCGTGGTGGTGCAGGCTTGTAATCCCAGCATTCGGGAGGCTGAGACTGGAGGATCCGTGTTCGAGGCCAGACTCAGCTACCTAGTGAGGCACTCCGCAACTTAGTGAGACTCGGTTTCAAAATAAAGAATAAAAAATAGAGCTGGGGGTACAGCTCGGAGGTAGAATGCCCATGAGTTCAATCTCCAGTACCGAAAAAAAAAAAAAAGAAAGAAAGAAAGCAAGGAGCACATATTCAAGGGAGAAGGAAGGCCATCTCAAAAGAAAAAGACACGTGCCGGGGCGGGGGCACGCTTGTAATCCCAGTACTTGGGAGGCTGAGACAAGAAGGATCTGGGTTCGGGGCCAGCCTCAGCTACTTAGTGAGGCCCTCTGCAACTTAGTGAGACCCTGTTTCAAAATATAGAATAAGCCGGGCGTGGTGGCGCACACTTGTAATCCCAGCATTTGGGAGGCTGAGACTGGAGGATCCGGGTTCGCGGCCAGCCTCAGCTACCTAGTGAGGCACTCCGCAACTTAGTGAGACCCTGTTTCATAACTTAATGAGACCATGTTTCACAATAAAGAATAAAAAATAGGGCTGGTGGTATAGCTCGGAGGTAGAATGCCCCTGAGTTCAATCCCCAGTACCGCAAAAAAAAAAAAAAAAAAAAAAGGACCGGGGG
>PVLC010049648.1:0-10370 GCA_004027655.1 Graphiurus murinus | reverse complement strand
ATCGCAACTTCATCATTGTTGAACTTCTGCTTTGTACAAGACAAATTTGCTGAATAGCTACTACTAGGTTACAAAACAGAAACCAAGACACTGAGAAAAGGGAAAGACAAGCACTAGTGTGAAAATCAAGGGAAACTCAGCTTCCTCAGTGTGGCCATGATACACCAGGTCCAGGCACACACAGAGGGGACCTCGGAGAAGAAAGCAGGTAGTACTAGTGGACCCAGGTCTTCAGTATGGAATTCCAAGTTGTCTTCCATTTCCTATAAAAGACGAATATCCTCCCTAGGTTTCCCTGTATCTTACTGGGCGCGTCAACTCATATTCCTCTTCTTTAAGGATACTTAATCTCCAAGTAGTTCTAAAGTAAAGGCACAATTACATCTGAAGGGCCATGGCAGGGTCTGGGAAAATGACCGTATTCATACCATCTTTATGATGCCAACAGGGGTGGTAAGAGATGGAGACACAATTGTAAACCACTGAATTAAATCGTGTGTGTGTGTGTGTGTGTGTGTGTGTGTGTATGTGTGTGTGTGTGTGAGGGGGGGGAGGAGAAGGAGAGGTGGAATGGGAGGAGAGGGGTAGGGATGGGCTGGGGAAGGGGACTTGGGGTTGAATCCAGGGTTGTTCTACCTCTAAGCTGTACCCCAGCCCCTTTTTTAAATTTTTATTTTGAAACAGGGTCTTGCTAGATTGCTGAGTATCTTGCTAAGTTCCTGAGGCTTGTCTTAAACCTGCAATCCTCCTATCTTGGCCTCTCAAGTACTGGGATTACAGGTGTGTGCCACCAACACCTGGCTTAAATTAAATCCCTTTTAGGCGGTGTGTACCTACCGATGACGAGGAGGGCTGTAATTACAGGCTCCTTAGTGAGCAAGAGGAAAGAGCCCCTGGTGATCTAAAAAAGGGAAGGGAATCACGAGAGACAGGTTTGGTGCCCGGCTTTGGCGTGGGCACCAAGACAGGAGCAGCCAGGCGGCAGCAGCCCCCCTTCCTGTCTTTAGGCTCACAGAGAACTAAACAGGAAGCCAGTTAGGCTGCCCAGGCAAACTTGGATGATAAACTATAGAGCCCTTTCCCAAGCAGCCCCATACTTCCCCTGCTGACACCTCCCATTGTGGAAAAATCTAAACAAACCAGTATTAACGGGAATCCAACATCTTCCTTTCTATAGCAAAATGCTTCCTTCTTAATTCTTTGAGGAAACTCATTCGGGGGGTCAGGGAATTGGAAAAAGAGAGCTTTTACGCCACCCTGTATCTATTTTAAAGTATGGGTGTTGAAACAAATATCTGATTGGAAATTTTTACCTAACACAATAGGTTACTATGCAGCAACCATGGTGAGCAGTCTACACAAAAACAAAAAGGATGAATCGCATAGGTAAAGTGCTGAGCGCAAGACACCAGTCCACAAAGTGAAGATATACTGACAGATTCTACATACATAAAGTTCAGAAATTAGTAACACCAATGCCCAGCGCTGCTAGAAGTCAAGAGAGGGGCTCCCATTGGGGGAAGGGGTAGCTAGTGACCCTTAGAGGCAGCGAGGGAACGGTCAGCAGGTGGCAGGATCTGCTGATCCACCTGGGTGCTGATTACAAGGATGTGTGCAGGTGGTAAAAATTCAGAAAGCTATACCCTTTTGACATGCACCCTTTCATGTGCGTATTTTACTTCAAAGAAGTTCAAGCAGTAATTTCTCACATCATAATAAGGACTAGCTAAGCATTCTGGCTTAATGGTATTTCGCTTTTCTAGGAAAGAAGCCATCAATTATTTTAAGAATAGGAAAATTCGGGAGTGGAGGGAGAGTGGGGATTTAAAGTAAAGAATTCAGAAGGCGGGTTTGTTGGTTAAGATTCTCCACATGTCACAACATGGGTTGGCATGAGAATCAAACATGTGTAAAACTAAACTTAGAACACACTGAATCCAGAAGTATTAGCTCTTCTCCTATTTGCTTAATTTCTTTCAGCTAAGGTCCATGCATACTGGGGCCATATTGGTCTTTTACATTGCAACCCTAGCCTGATGTACAGTGAAAATGATATATTTTTTGACTGTTATTGGTGGCATTTAATAAATATCTGTTGAGTAAATTGAGAAATACTCATTTACTGCTCGTATTTGCTATTGACAGCACGGAGAGGTCTCAAATTCTGAAGTCAGACAAACAGGTTTCGAAGCTTTATTTCCTCCTCCTCAATTATTGATATTTTTGGATGGTAGTGAGGAGGGGAGGGGAAACCTACTGAACTTTTCTGAGGCTCCAATTTCCCATCTCTGAAACAGAGACAATGATTCATTATTGCAATGTAGTTTGCAATGTATGGATTTGGGGAAACTGTGTAAGTTTTTATCATGAAGGGATGTTGAGTTTTACTGACTATTTTTGGTGAATCTATTGAGATATTTATATGGTTTTTGACTTTTGTTCTGGTAATGGGATGTGTCACATTTATTAATTTGCCTATGTCGAACCGTCATTGCATCCCTGTAATAAAGCCCATTTGATCATGATTTATAATCTTTTGATATCATGTTGGATTTGGTTTGCTAGTATTTTTGCATCTATGTTCATCAGGGATAAATGTGTGTGTGTGTGTGTGTGTGTGTGTGTGTGTGTGTGTGTGTGTGTGTGTGTGTGTGGTTTCCTCATCTGGTTTTTGTATCAGGATAATGTTAGTCTTAGAGAATGACTTTCACATAATTCTCTCTGTTTCAGTGTATGGGGAACAATTTGAGAAGAATTGGCGTTAGTTATCTATCCAGGGCTTTTCTTTGTTGGAAGACTTTTTTTTTTTTTGGCGGTACTGGGGATGAACTCAGGGGAGTTCTACCTCCGAGCTATACACCCAGCCCTATTTTTTATTCTTTATTTTGAAACAGGGTCTCACTAAGTTGCAGAGTCCCTCACTAGGTAGCTGAGGCTGGCCATGAACTTGGATCCTCCAGTCTCAGCCTCCCAAATGCTTGGATTACAAGCGTGCGCCACCACGCACAAGCATGAACCACCATGCCCGGCTGTTGGAAGACTTTTCATTTCTGATTTTATTACATCGTTTATCATTGGTCTGTTTGCGTATTCTATTTCTTTATTGTTCAATCTTGGTAGGTTAACTATGTCCTAGAATTTATGCATTTCTTCAAGGTTTTCCAATTTGTTGACATGTAGTTCATAATAATCCCCAGTCATCTTTTATATATTTGTAGTATCAGGTGTAATATCTTTTTCAATCATTTTTATTTATTTGGGCTGTCTCTATTTTTTCTTAGTCTATAAAGTGATTTGTAAATTTTGTTTCTTTTAAAGAACTTTTTGTTTCATTGATCTTTTGTGGGTTTTGTCTCAATTTTGTCTCTTGCTTGAATTTTTATTATTTCTCTCATTCTACTAATTTTGTATCTGAGTTTTTATGGCTTTTCCAGTTCTTTGTGCCAGATTCTTGAGTTGTTTATTTGAACTATCTCTACTTTTTTGACGTAGCTGTTTATTGTTACAAACTTCCATTTTAGTACTGTATCTCATAGGTTTTGGTATGTTGTGTTTTGGTATGTTGTATTTGTTTCAAGAAAATGTTTAATTTCTCTTTTAATTTTTTTCATTAACACATTGGTTGTTCAGGAACATATCATTTGGTTTTCATGTATTTAAAAATTTCCACAGTTTCTCTTGTGATTGATGTTTAATTTTATTCCACTGTGGTCAGATAAATGTTATGTTTTAGATTTAAAAAAATTTTTTTGAGATTTGTTTTGTGGTATAGCATATGGTCTACCCTGGAGAATGTTTCATGTGCTGGTGAGAAAAATGTATATTCTTCAACTGGTGGATAAAATGTTCTGCAACATTCCAGATCCATTTGGTCTACAGTATAGTTTAACTCCAATATTTCTTTGTTGATTTCCTAACTTTGGGACGATTTGCCCACTGATGAAAGTGGATGTTGAAGTACCCAATTATTAATTGTGTTAGAATCTGTCTCTCCCTTTAGACAGAGTAATAGATGATTTATATAGTTGGGTGATCTGGTATTGGGTATGTATTTATAATTGCTATATCTTTTTTGCTGAATTGATCCCTTTATCATTATATAATTATTTGCTTTGTATCTTTTTTTTACAGATTTTGGCCTAAAATCTGTTTTATCTTATGTGGGCATAGCCACTCCTGATTGCTTTTGGTTTCTGTTTGTGTAGAATATCTTTTTACATCCCCTCAACTTTCTGTTTATGTGCATATATACTCACAAGGTGATTTTCTTGAAGGCAAGCATATACTTGGGTCCTTTTCTTTTTTTATTTATCTATTCAGCCAGCCTATATCTTTTAAATGAAGAATCTAATCCATTTGCAATTAAGCGTAGTATTGATGAACAACAAGCTATGCCTCTCATGTTATTAGCTGTTCTTGTCATTTTCCGTATTCTTTGTTCCTTTCTTCTTCTCTTGTTGTTAATCATTGTGGTTTGGTGGTTTTTCTGTAGTGAATAGGTTTGATTTCTTGCTCTTTCTCATTTGTTTATCCCCTGTACTGATGAATTTTATAGTTTTGCATGTTTTCATCATGGTAGTTATTGTTTTTTCACTTCTACATGTAGGACCCCCTTGAGCATTTCTTATAAATCTGGTTTAATGATGATGAGTTCCCTCAAGTTTCACTTATCTGAGAAAGGATGTATGTCTCTAGTCCTGAAGGATATGGATTTTCTCAGTATATAATTCTTAGCTGACAGTTTCTCCTTTCAGCACTCTGAATATATCATTCCATTTTCTCTAGGGCTTCAAGGTTTCTCCTAAAAAATCTGCTGTTAGTCTAATGGATATTTCCTTATATATGACTTGATATCTTTCTCTTACTGCTTTTAGAATTCTTTTTGCCTGTGACTGCTTGACTATAATGTGCCTTGGTGAGGGTATTTTTGGGTTGAGTCTAATTGTGGTTCTTCGTGATTTATTCTTTTAGATGTCAATACTTCTCCCAAGACTTAGGATATTCTTAGT
Source organism: Graphiurus murinus (assembly GCA_004027655.1). Classification (NCBI taxonomy): domain Eukaryota; kingdom Metazoa; phylum Chordata; class Mammalia; order Rodentia; family Gliridae; genus Graphiurus; species Graphiurus murinus. The sequence continues at coordinate 5,361 of PVLC010049648.1, read as the reverse complement.
CTATTTCATTGAACATGCCTCCTGTGCCTTTCTTCACCTCTTCTCTCTCTGAAACTTCCACAAGGCAAATATTTGTTCACTTAATGGTATCTCATGGATCTTGTGGGACTTTTTTTCTTTCTTTCTTTTTTTTTTTTTTTTTTGCTCTTTTCAAGTTCAGAAATTCTTCTTCTTCATCTAGTCTGTTGTTGTGGCTCTCAATTGTATTTTTTAATTTTATTCATTGAGTTCTCAACTACAAGATTTCTGTTTGGTTATTTTTTATGATAGCTCTTTGTTGAATTTCTCATTCAGATCATGAATTTATTCCTGATCTTATTGAATTGTTTCTCTATTCTCTTATATTTAACTAAGCTTTCTTAATAATGTCATTATTTTGAATTTATTTTCAGGCACTTTATTGATTTCTTTTTCTTTGGGAATTTGTTACTGGAGAAGTATCAGGTTTCCATAGGATGTTGTGTTTGTGTTTTCTTGCTTTTTTATATTCCTGGTGTCCCTATCTTGATATCCAAGCATCTAATGAAACAGTTGCATTTTCCAATATTGTGGAGGCTTTTTTTTTTTTTCCCCATAAAGAGAGGAATTTTCCTGTGAATGGATGCTAAGGTATTGATTGCTTATGGTGTGTTAGCTTTGATTCTGGGAAGACTTGTATTATTATCTCTGTGCAGCTCATTCACTATAATCTTCATCTATAGTTGTGTCTGTGACAAAGCTGTGGATATCTGTGACTGTGGCGGATGGTATGGTTTTTCTGGGGGTAAGACCACTGCTGGACTGGCTGTCAGGCTCAGAACAAGCTCCTACAGGTGATGTGGGTCAGTGGCTGTAGGGTGGGTTCTCCAGTGACGGGTCACCATCTGGCTGGCTGTTGGGAAGGACATGGTGTGTGTGGACTGAGGTTAGTGAGTTGTGTGGCAGGCTTGCTAGGGGTGAGGGGGGCTGTCATCTGGAACCTGCTGAGATGAGTTCAGGTACATGTAGGCATTGCATATCAGCCAGCTCTGCAGAAGGATTTCTAGGAGACAGAGGCCACTACATGGCTGACTCTTGGGCCATGACAAGCACACAATGGAACTTGGGGCTGGCCAGTTGTGTGGCAGACACACTGGGAGACGGGGCCATTTCCTGGGTGGTTGTCAGGTGGGATTTGGGTGTCCTGTGGAATAGAGCACTCTGTGGTCCCACTGAGCTGTCTGTTGGATTGGCAGCAGAAGCACAGATACTGCAAGCTGCTTAGATGTGCAGCAGGCTCAGCGGGGGCAGGGCTGCTCTCTGGTCAGCTCTCCAGCTAAGTGCGGGCACGCTTGAGCTTCTGGCTCTGCATCAGCTTTCCTTAACTGCAAGTCTGCCTGTTTGTCGGGCAATGGGACACTGTGTGTTTGGAAGCTAGGGTCTGGGCCTGTCTGCCAGGTCCAGTCTCTGAGCATCTGGGTTCAGGACGCTGCAGCCACTTGTGTGAGCAGAGAGGGATGACAGCAGAGTCTCAGGAACGGAGATGTGCTTGGCTACCAGCCCTGGGGTGGGAGGCTCCCTACCAGCGGTCCACCTTCAGTGTGGTTCTGAGTCTGGGTTGCTGAGGCCACAGGGGCACGGATGAACTCCATGGGCTCCTGTGCTGTGGCCACACAGCTGGGTAAACTCTGGGCAACTCTCTTGACTCTCTCTGGAGATTGTGATGGTTGCAGGAGCCTCCTGTGCAGTCAACAGCAGCAGCACAAACAGGGACCATTGTGAGTGAGTCTCCTGCTTACCTTTTCCCCATAGGGAATTTCCAGTTAGGCGCTGAACCGACTGGGTAGGAGAGAGGTGGGGTGGCCTTCTCTCCTCACCAGGGTGCTGCCCTGAGTTGTCAAGTGCCACCAGATGTCAGCGCTTTCCTGCTACGCTCTAGCATACTCCTGAAGTCACCCCTCTTGAGATACTGTGGTTTATTCTTTGCCAGGGTCCATTTTTGATGCATGTGTGCGGGGAGGTGAGTGACAGGTAACTCTACTTGGCTACCCTGCTGACATCACCATTCCTCTCATTTTAAAGCCATGAGAAATGAGATATAGATAGAAACTTAGAACCAGAGTCCAGGCTTAAGCCTTTTCGACCACAAATTCCCTATTTTCTAAAACCCAGTACATTCAGTGAGCAATTAAAGTAAACTTGCTGAGTGAGTGTCACTTCTGCACTCTGTGCTGATTTGCCTTCACTCACTATCTACCAATCGGTTAAGGAACTGACCTCTGTCCTCCTCCCCTCCTCTCTCCTGCCTCCAGAGGGATTTAGTTCGCTGGGTAATTACTGAGCAGTGATCCTCACATCAGGATGGAGACACAGAGTCCAATCAGAGCCTCTTCTGTCTGAGGAACAATAGATGAATCAGCGCCTTATCAGACGAACAGGGTCATTTGGCAATAACAAGGCTCCAAGAAGGAGAAGTTGGTTTCTTGGCCTACAGTCACTTTCAGCGTGTGCTAGTCCGCCCTGCTGTACAAATGTCTCATCCATTTTCATCCTGGCACATGAGTCAGGACCCAAGTCACAGTTTTCCCCAGGACTTTCTTACGGGCATCATCTCACAGTGTTTGGCGAGCAGTCCTAGGGTGGTACACATAGGAGCATCCTGGGGGATGGCTGGGGCTGGTCGGGAAGGTGGCCCAGGCGTTGCATTTCAATAGGGAGGAAGGGGAAGTGGTGGCCTGTAACCTCGTGGAAGTTTACCAAATGCTCCACTTCTTTTTGCTGCTCTGAGGAAGCGGGAGGCTGGAACAGCACCAGCACCGCACAGAGGAGGAAATGCAAACCCTAAGACAGAGGCAATTTTTCAGCACATTAATGTTGTGGCAAGACGGAGTTAAGTTAGAAGAAGAAGAAGAAAAAAAGGAAGAAGGAGAAGGAGAAGAAGAGGAGAAGGAGGAGGAGAAGGGGAGGAGGAAGAGGAGGAGGAGAGGGCAGAGAAGAAGAACAACAATGACAAGGACTTGCTGAAAGCTGGGCTAATTAAATGTCGAAAGCATTTTTTAGGAAAAATATGTGAGGTCCTTCCTAAAGAGCGTAAGAAGCAAAAATATTTTGCAGTCACCTGGAACTCTGAAGGGTTTGGATCCACCCTGATACTGTGTTCATTATTACTGTAATGAAGGATGGTGGAATAAGTGAAAATGTGTTTATTCTTATTTGCAAGGCCTGATGGGTGGACAAGGTTTTGATCTTGATTTAATTCTAACACTTGTTAACATAAACCATGAGCAATTTTCAGTTCTAACCAATATTCAAACAAACAAACCAGATTCTGCCAAATATGTTTAACATTTTTCTAGAAAATAGAGAACTGTTCTGCACATTCTGAGTCAAGAATATCCTTGATTCAAAACCCAGATAATTACTTGACAACAAAGAAAAATCATAGTTCAATCTCACTTACAAATATGTGTGAAAAATTTATATTAGTAAGCCCAATAGAGCAGCAATTAAAAAAAATACCACCTGATGCTCAGTTTAGATTTATTTCTAGAATGTTAAGAGTGAAACTTACATTAGAAAATTTCAGCCAATCATGTGGTGCACACCTGTAATCTCAAAACTTGGGAGGCTGAGACAGGAGGATCTCAGATTCTTGCCCAAGTATAAGAAGGAGTTAAGCTAGGCATAGCGGTGTAGGTTTGTAATCCCAGTACTTGGGAGGCTGAGACAGGAGGAGGTTTGCAGCTATCCTCAGCAACTTAGTGAGATCCTGCTTCAAAATAAAAGAATAAAAGAGGGTTGGGGTTCTATCTCAGAGGTAGAACGTCCCTAGGTTCCATTCCCAGTAACATACACATGCAAACACACACACACACACACACGAAGGATATTACAGCAGCCAAGTAATGTGCCTAATATCACACTGCTATGAGGTGCCAGAACCCAGAGCAAGCACAGGCCTTCTGAAACTAATAATCAGCATATTATTCTATCAGTCACCATCATTTATTAAGATACTGTTTTTATTCGCATGAACCCATTTGATCCACATGAGCAACACATGAGGGATGCACTGTCATTGCCGCCACTTTAGTGCTGAGGCAACTGGCATTACCTGGCATGCGGAGTTAATTTGGCTTCAGATCAGTGAGGGGGGAATAGGTGGGAGAGCAGAAGGGGACTTGGGGAGGGAGGCGGGAGGTGAAAGCAGAGATCTGACAGTGGAAACAGTTCTAATAATCCTTTGCTCATACATGGAGTTATCCATTCAATGTCAATATTATGTCTGGGGCAGGGGAGATAGCCAGGGAAGGGCACTCCAAGGGAAACACAACAAACGCTGAGTGCCTGTGTGTTTCTTTCGCTCTGAACCACTCTCTGATGTATTACAATGCACCATTAAAAAAAATAATGTTAAAAATAAAAATAATATGAATAACTGAGACACTTTCTGCAAAGTACTTTTCAAAAGCTAAGTTTTAGAAAGTAGGATAAGTCATTGAAGACTAAGAAGGATAAAGGAGAATAGAGGACGGTTGGCTGACTGGTACCAAAATACTGCTAGACAGAAGAAGTAAGTACGATTGTTCTACAGCACAGCAGAGTGACTATAGTTTACATGGGTTTACTAATATTTTATAAATAATTAGAAGAGAGGAGTTGAAAGTTTCCCAACACAAAGAGATGACAGATGTTTAAGGAGACTGAAATGCTAATTAGCCTGTTTTGATCAATACCCATTGTGCACAGGTAAGGAATTATCACACTAGAGCCTATAAATATGTCTAGTGTAAAAATAAATAAAATTATTTCAAAGAGAGAAAAGAAAAAGAAAAGAGTTAATTTTCCTCAGGCACCACAGCTTGGTGAAGCCACCGTGCAGTTCGGTTTGCTCTTAAACTTCAAAGAGTCAAGGACACTTGAAGACACAGAGTTACAAAGAGTTTTTTTCTGAGATTTTTGTCTTTGAAAAAAATTTTTATATATTTTTTATTGGTGCATTGTAATCATACATCTTTGTGAGGTACAAGCTGGTAGAGGCATACACGCACACATCTCTCATTGAACCCTTCCCCAATTCCCGCCCTACTCCCTCGCCCTCCCTCCTTCTCAGGTTCAGTTTAGTGATTGACTTTGATATGTTTGTGAAAGTATGTCATGCGCATTAAGGTGTTTCCCTCCCCCCCCCACCCCATCACCTTCAGTTAAGTCGCCTTCTCTGCTCATCTAAGGTTTCTCCTTCTTCGTCTAGAGTCCCTCCTATGACCCACTTTCTCCCTAGCTTCCGCATATTAGGGAGAGCATCCTGTTTTTTACTTCTTGTGACTGACTAATCTCACTTAACATAATATTTTCCAGTTCCATCCATTTCCCTGCAAGTGACAGGATTTTGTTTTTCTTTAT
>PVLC010049647.1:0-10369 GCA_004027655.1 Graphiurus murinus | reverse complement strand
CACAGAAAGGAAATTTGCTTTCATTTAGCACCTAACTTTAACCAGTCCCCATGCCAGGACCTGTAAGTATATCATCTCACTCAGTCCTAAGACAGGTACATAAAGGTATGCCTTTTCATTCCCATCTTGCAAATGAGAAAGCAGTGACTTCAGCAAGTAAGTGCCAAAGACAGGCTGTGAACCCTGAACTATCTGGCCCTGAGCCCACAGTCTCTCCACCATACCACCATACCAGGCTGCTATCCAAATGATTCTACCTTCCCCACATTTGTTACTATGAAGAGGATGCTCTCTCCTTCTCCTTGAACATGACAGACAGGCTGCAGAACCCAAAAGCAGCATGTAGTGGAGAGGCCCTGTTAACTTGTGTTTTGCTTGCTGCTGGTTGATCAAGAAAGGTACATGAAGCTGGACATGGTGGTACACACCTGTAATCCCAGTACTTAGGAGGTTGAGAGAGGAGGCCAGCCTCAGCAACTTAGCAAGACCTTGTTTCAAAACAAAAAGGGCTTGGGGGTATAGCTTGGAGAGAAAAAAAAATTATACATATATATATATATATATATATATATATATATATATATATATATATCCCTGGGTTTAATACCCAGTACCACAAAAGAAGGAAGGAAGGAGGGAAAGAAGGAAGGAAGAATGGAGGGAGAAATCCTTGCTGCTTGCCCTAGAGAGTTAGAGAGTCCAGGTCATTGGTGAGATGGAGCCCATGTGTCCCCCAGTCCTACCAGGGGTGCCTGCTCCTTGACACTCTGGTTGCATTGCTATATAAGAGACCTCAAAACACAATGACTCAAACAAGGTAAGACTTTGTCTCATTCACAGATTGATCCAGAGGTGAACTGCTGATGCTGCGAGGATTCCTCTGCCCTTTGTAATCATACAGGGATCTGGTTCCTTTTATCATATTGTTGTCCTTTTTTTTTCTGGAGCACTGCCCTCTTCCCCATGGCTGAAGCAGGCTTACCAGAACCCTATCGAGTTCCATCCTGGAGAGAGAGGCGGTGTTTCTTTCAGTCGACATCCTTGCTGCTATCATCCAAATAACTAGCCACACAACTTAAGAGGAAGGAAGATTTACTTGCTCACAGTTCGGAAGTTTTCAGGGGTTCAGTCCATGTTAGACCAGGTCTGCAGAGCCCAGAGCATGGCGATGAGAAGGAGAAAAAGAGGGAGAAAGTGAGAGCTCTCCTCTCACAACATGGAGACCAGACGCAAGAGAGAGAGCAAGCAAGCAAGGGGCTTCAAAGACAAAAAGCACAGTGCCTAAGGCCACACCCCCAAAGACCCACCTTCCCCAGCCACACCTCACCTGCCTAGGTTACCACCCAGTAAATCCATGAATTTTTCCACTGATGAGGATACAACCCTCATGCCCTAATTATATTGACTCTGAACATCAATACATAAGCTCTTCAGGGTACATTCTATCTTTAACCATAATAGGAGAGAAGGATAGAAGGCAAGCATTTTCCTTTCAACAGCTGTGACTTGAATCCGTGTGTATCTTGTCTGCTTGCACCCCACTGGCAATCACAGGAGAAATTTGGAAATGTAGGATCTACTTGGAAGTCCAGGTACCCAGATCAAGTTGGAAAGGAAGAAGGAGAAAATAAACACAATAGTACAATTAGCACTTTTTCACAAAGGATGACTGCTCTTTTAGTTTATCCAAAGTTTTGCCCACTGAATACTGCTTTTAAAAAATTAGAGGCAATAAATATTGTCTAGGAAAGAGAACCACATTAACTTATTTTTTTTTATTCAGGGATTAAAAGTAAATACAGCCTGACCTTGAGCAGATCTCACTCACTTCCTGCCCTTGGAAAGGCACAGGAGTCATGGGGCCCATAGTAGGTGGATACGTAGACCTCATCTAAGGCAGGACCTCTGCAGAGAGACACCAGGCTGCCCTGCACAGCAGCCCAGCTGTGCTGGCTCCGTCACCAACAGCGCCACCTTGTGTCAGGAGGAACATTCCCTGACCAGAGCTCTTAACTCTGAGGTACTTGGATAACCCATTATGGGAGAGAACCCCAATAAGGTTATTCAGGCCTTGTGGCCCACCTGGAAGCTGGTAGCTCATTTAAATTTGGAGGAAATAAAATTTAAAAACACTTGACAGTACTTGCAGCTTATTTATGTCAACAAACAGAAGAGCTTAAATGTTTTATTATTGTCACTCCCTGAAGATCTTAAACATGAAGCAGAAACATGGGTCAATAAGATGCCAAATAATGCACTTTTAAAAGATAGCTTATAAGAGTGCAGAGAAATGCATGAAGAGTCAAGGTAGTATAATAGATATGCTCCCAGTGCAGCTTAGAAATAAGACTCCTCTTAAATGATTGTTTACCGAGGTCACTGGGGAGCCATGGCAGGCCCAATGACAAGGGGACTCTCGGTGGCCTTTGGGGTGCAAATTGATGACCATGATCACCTGATGACCACACACGTCTGTGGCCTGTTCTCTACACCTGAATTTAACCTATCCAGCATTTCCAACGCTTCCTCTTTAGTCTTGCATTCCGCTTGTGTATGGGGAATAGAGGAACTGGGGGTTACATAGGAGCTTCTAGGAAAAATCTTCACAAATGCCAGTATGTGAAACTCACTGACTTTAACTGGTTCATCTGTGAAATGGGATGAGTACTCTAGTAGGGTATAAACCACCTGTTATCACACAGGAAAGCAAGAACCTACACTTAGCTCCGTGGCCCAGGATAGTGCTGGTAAGGAGGAAGATTTGAAGGGAGGGAGGGAGTTGGATGAACAGAGATGGTGGAAGGTGCAGGGGACCGTGTGGAAGAGACTGGGCACAAGGCCTTTCTAAGTCACTGTCTCCCCATCCGTGAAGTGAGTCACAGGTTAGAAACCATGTTTGTAGAACACCCGGGACAGTGGGCAGCATTTTAAAAAAGTGAGTATGAGTAAAATAGCAGCCAATAATTGATTGTGGCAATGTTGGGGACATGAACCTGAGACTCCCACATAAGGCCAGCTCATTGGAAGGGAGACAAAATTAGTTGTATCTCCTTGCCCTTTGCTGATGCCAAAGCAAATCCTCTCTGCCCGAAAGCATCTCCAGTAAAGGCCGGCAGGATTTCCATAGAGTAAGATGACACCTCCCTGTGCTCACGATCAAAGGTCAAAGGCCACCAAGAAGCTCACTGGGAATGCGCCACCATGAGGGAGGGTCAGCAGAAATAATTTTTAAAAAAACATATTTTATCCCAAAAAATGTTGATAGTGGCACCACTGAGACAATCAGATGCATAATACAAAACAACTGTGATTCGAGTATTTGTTTAAGCAAGTTAAAGATGAAATTATAAAAATGAAAAAAGTAATCATAGTCTACAAAAAAAAATGACAATGTATACTTGAAAAGTTAGCCCAAAAGAATAGGGAAATTAAATATTTAACTGTTGAAGTAAAAAACTCAATTCAGGTGAATAATAGCAGAAAAGAGAATTAAAATTTGAGAATCTATCCAAAGAAATTATCCTAGCTGAGCGTGGTGGTGCACTCTTGTAATCCCAGTACTTGGGAGGCTGAGACAGGAGGATCACAGGTGAGGCCCCAACTTAGTGAGGCCCTCTGCAACTTAGTGGGAACCTATTTCAGAATAGGACGGGGGGGTGGTGGTTCAGAGGTAGAATGCCCCTGGGTTCCATTCCCAGTACCACAAAAAAAAAAGAAGTTATCCTGAATGCAACAAAAAGAGATGAAAAGATTAAAACCACTAAAGAGCATTTAAGAGCTATAAAGGGGAGAAAGAAACAGGAAACAAAATATATATCTAATTGGAGTCCCAGAAGGAGAGGAGAGGAAGATTGGATGAGAGGCTATATTTTAAGTGATAAGATGGTAATTTTCCAGAAATAGTAAAATACATGTCCTCAGATACAAGTACAACTTGTTCAGATACTCCTCGCCTGAAAATGGGATAATATCCCAATAAACTTATCTGAAGTTGAAAACATCATGAGCTGAAAATGTATTTAATACACTTCACCTACAGGACCTCATAGCTTAGCAACAAGGCAGGCTGTAGAGTAACACACACACACACACACACACACACACACACACACGCACACACACACACACACACACACACCATATCACTGAACGGCAGCCACAGCTCAATGTCACCACCCTGCATCATCAGAGAATACTGCCCCACATATCATTAGCCCAGAAAAGATCAAAATTCAAAATGTGAAGTACAGATTCTGCTGAATGTGTATCATTCTCACACCATTGTAAAGTTGAAGAATTGCAAGTTGAGTCAGCTTAACTCAGGATCCACCTGTACAAAATGAATAAGTATATCGCAATGAAGCCACAGAACACCAGAGACAGAGAAAAGACCTAAAAGCTCCTGCGGGGGAAAAAAAGACTCATTACTCTGCAAAAAGCAACAGGTAGATCATTACTCAAGCTTTTAGACACAGCAATAAGAGCTAAAAGACCCTGGAATTTTATCTTCAGTGTTCTAAGGGAAAACAGTCATCATTGCTGAACTGTGCACAAGGCACACGTGTCTTTTAAGAAAGTAGGAGATATTTTCATATAATCAACACAGAGATTTTACTACCAATAGATTGTCACTAGAGGAATTCTAAAGAAATCAGGAAAAAGGAAATGACCCAGAAGGAAGATCTTAGGTGCAAGAAGAGTTGGCCAAAAAAACCCTTCATAAATGGTAGATTACTCTAAATATCAAATAATAACAGTCTAATTTTTAATTAGGTAAATTAAAAAGTATTGATAACATGAATATTTAAGCCCAGAGAGAGTCATTGGTACTTAAGTTTAAGTGCTATCAAGTACTTATATTGTTGGGAAAGGGAAGTTAATATATCTATACATTTTCAATTTTATTAAGCATAGACAAGGGATCGTAACAAAAAAGGGGTTTTAAATATTTGGGATTTCAGGAATTTTGGAATTTCAATTTTTTTAATCTGAAAATTTAAATTTACAAACCAGAAGAAAGACAGAATATGAAAACATAAACAAAAAGTTCAATTCAAAAAAAGGAGAGAAAAGAAGCCTAGAAATGAAAAATGGAGTTAGTCAAAAAAAGAAGTCCCAAAATATTATTTATGGCATGATACCATTTTTATAAAGTTCAAAAGCAGGGGTGGGATGTAGCTCAGTAGTAAAGCACTAGTCTTGCAAGTGCTCTGCCCTGAGTTTGATCCCCTAAACTCAAAGAAAGCAAAATCATATGTACACACACACACACACACACACACACACACACACGGATTTTCATTAAAAATGTTACTAGCCTCACATTAATCCCAGTACTTGGGAGGCCAAGACAGAAGGATCACAGGTTCAAAGCCAGTCTCAGCTACTTGGCAAGGCTCTCACTAACTTAACAAGACCCTGTTTCCAAATGAAAAATAAAATAGGGATGGGGGTGTAGTTCAGAGGGAGAAGGTTCCTGTGTTCAATCTCCAGTACCAAATATATATATATATATATATATATATATATATATATATATATATGAATATGTATATTATTGTTATTGAATATATTCTCAGATATATATCTAATAATATATGCACATACATCTCTGACAAAAGAAAGCAAAGGAAGGGAATGCTATCATAAAAGCAGGATTGATGTCTGGATAGGATTGGGACGAGAGATGTAATTAACACCCAAAGAGATCCAGTAGTATTGGTAATTTCATAAGTTAGGCAATGATTTTATGCATCTTTGTTTTATTAGTATGCTTTATAATTTACATATATGATATGATTTTGTGTATTTTAAATTTTGCATTTAAAAAGGCCTAAAATAAATTAAATGGGTAAAACAACAGGAAGAGATGTTTCCAAGGCCAAGAGCAAAACCAAAGCTTTGCTGCATCCCATCTGTCGTGCACACGGTGGGCCCCCGACTAATATCTGTTTATATTACATCCAGGGAATTTGCTCGGCATCACCAGTTACAAACGGATGAGGAAAACTGAGGCTTCTCAAAAGCAGACAGTGGCGGGGCAGAAGGAACAAAGATTAAATGACAATACGGAATATAATATTGCACGATGTGCTCCATACAGGTAATGGTGACAGAAAAACAAACCAGCTCTCCAGCCATGAATTGCACTATTTCTGTGGCGTTGGGCAGGAAGCATGCCTCTAGCTACTCCGGGCTTCAGGTTGTTAAATCATGATGGATGATTCCATAAGGAACCAAACAAGATCAGTGGAATTCATTCATTTGCCCGTGCCCTGGGAACTCTTTCATTTCCCCGGAGACCTCGCTGCCTCCTCCCATTATTGGAGGCAGCAGACGGTCCTGAGCACGCAGACTAACAATGAAGTGGAAGAGAGACCCGGGACCGCACAGCCGGTATCCCAGGTCTAGCTACGAAGGTGAGAAGACAGGCATCTCTTGCAGCCAGCCCAAAGGAACGTCAGGGTGATGGGAGGGAGGTTGGGACATTGCACTTAGGAAGCACATCCTGCCTTATTAAGTTGCTGGTTGGGCATCTAGGGGTGGATTATGTTGCCCATGCAAGGCTCAGTTTTTGCATTAGGTAAAAGGGAAAATAATGTGCAATGCCAGGCCTATGGAGGAGACATCTGCTTGCACTGGGTCCAGCACATAGTAGGTGCCACACAGTGTGTTTCCTTCCCCAAGTAAGTTCCCTGCTCATCTTTACCGTTGACTCCCAACCTTTAAACAAAGAAGGAATTGTAATCATGAGCGACAGTGGGGGGAAATGCCTCTTAAAACTACTACTGACTCCAGCTGTCTCTGTCCCTGAGGGAGAGACATTATTTCCCTCTAGACTAAATAATATATTTTCTTTAGTAAAATACTTTGATAGGCAGTTTGGGTTATGAAATGTGAGCCTCCCTCCTCCTGCCCCAGGGCACAGTTTGGAATAAGATAATGAAACAAAGGGCAAAACAGCTCTGCATTGTGAAAAGGAGCGAGGGTGCTGGGGTCTGGCTGCATGCTGAGAAGCGGGGTGATGAGAGAGCCCGTTTCAACAGCAACCCCATCTCCACCTGACTACCCGTGTTATCCTCTTCCCCAGCCTTATTGCTCTTATTAGAAATTACAGTCACCCTCCCCCCCCCCCTTGTCTGGGAGGGATATATCCCAAGACCCCAGTGGGTACCTGATACTGGGAATAGCCCTGAACTTTATGTAGACTGATTTTTCCTATACGTAAATTTAATGCCTTTTTCATATTCACTAAGCACTTATCTACCATGCTGATAACTTTTATAGTTTGAGGTGTGATGGCAAAAGTAGCATGGATTTCTTTTTCCTTCCTCACAATTTCATAGAGTTTTGTCCTTTTTATATTAGCAATCTCAGCATACTAATTTTTTTTTCTTTCCTGATTGAGAACTTTCACCTTTTCCCTTAAAGGAAGCACTTTGCGGCTCTTCTCTTTGTCATATTCAAATTGCTGGCATCTCTACTCATCCACTTTGGGACCACCAGTAAGTAAAATTAGGGTTACTGGAGCACAGCTCTGTAATATTGATATTGTGACAGTTGATCCCGTAACTGAGATGGCTACTAAGTAACTAACGGGTAGGTAGTATATACAGAATGGATACTCCAGATAAAGGATGACTCATGTCTCAGGGAAAAAAAAATGGAGTAGGATGGAGCAAGATTTCATCATGCGACTCAGAATGGCACACAATTTGAAATTTATATTTATTTCTGGAATGTTCCATTTGGAATTTTCAGACCAGGAATAACCTCAGGCAATTGAAACCACAGAAAGCAAAATCGAACATAAGAGAGGACTACTGCATCAGCATCTTACATGCAGTCTATTCTGCTTATTTGTTTATTGCCTGCCTCTCCCCCCAAGAATAAAAACTCCATCAAGTCAGAATTTTTGTCCCTTTTTTTCACTGCTATTTCCCCAGAGCCCAGAAGAATATCTAGGGAAATAAAAGGTATTTGATATATTCTTTCTCTGATAAATGCTTCGGGGGAGAATTTTAAGGAATTTTGAAGCTGAACTGTGGCTCAATAAGAATGAATGAGTGTGAGTTTAGGGGTCATTTATTATGCAGCATTATGGTATCAATGGCTGACACGTACAGATCACAGTACTGGCTGAGTTCAGATATGACAAAAATCACATCCAAGTTGTGTGATTGACTGAAATTTTGAACTCAGACCAGCCTAGATTTAATCTTGTTTCCACCATCTCTGAGCCTGTCAGGAAGGTATTATTTAATTCTTTCAACTTAAGTAATACCTTCCCCACAGGCAACTGTGAGAATTAAATTACTACTTTTTTTTTCATAATATCCACTTAAAATATGGTACCCAGTATTATCTGCTCCAATAATTCTGATGCTTGACGGGTTCTTTTCCTCTCCATGTTTTAAGTCAGTCCTACTAGAAAATGAACATGAGATTTTGATCCTCTATGTACTTGAAATTAAAGATGTGCAAACCATAATTATGTTTTCCAAGTAAATTAGCAAAATAAAACTAATTATAATACTCAGTGTATGAAGCAAAATGGTTATTATCATGCATTAAAAATAGGCATGGCCTTTTTTTAAAAGAGAAAGTAAGAGGACTGCATTTTTTAAAGAACTATGAAACTCTTTAGATGTTTTGACCAAATAGCTACATTCTAGAAAGTGTTTTTAAAAAATTATCATAAACAAACTGAGCATAATGGTGCACACTTGTAATCCCAGTATTTAGGAGGCTGAGGCAGGAGGATCGCAGGATTGTCATGGCCATCCTCAGCAAGTTACTGAGGTCCTTCACAACTTAGTGAGACCCTATTTCAAAATAAATAATAAATAAAATAAGGCTAGGAGCGTAGCTCAGAAGTATAATGCCCCTAGGTTCAATCCCCAGTACCATACACATATAAAAAAATCATAAATATCTTGTTTTTAAAAGCATACTTTATAAATGAAGATCTTTATTGAAGTATAATTGGCATTCCACTTCTAATTCATAACTAGAAAGTCACCAGAGAATGCTATGCTCACCCACGTAACCAAAACAACCCAGATAAGCTTAAACAAAAGAAAATTTTAAAAGCTGTCTTAACAAAAAGGGCTGGGCTAGGAGTGTGGCTCAGAGGTTGAGCACTTGCCTGACAAGTTTGTGGCCCTAAACTCAACCCAAAGGGAGGGAGGGAGGAGAAGAGAAAGGAAGGGAGGGTGGAAGGAAGGCAGGGAGGGAAGTGGAGAGGAAAGGCCCTTTAGTGAGCTAAGAATACAGAAAAACTCCAAAAGTGCTGATTGCTTTAGAGGAGAAAAAAAATACCCCTTACCACTGATCTCATCCTGGAAGAACTATAAGAGGAAGAATGGAGACAATGAGGTACAGAGAAAACAGTGAAACGTGTGTCATGCTGCTAGTGGCCACTGTGGCTGGTGGAACAGATTAGAATCCCAAGGAGCCTACACACAGAGCAATTCTCACCCACCTCCCAGCACCCTCCCACTGGTCTTTACCAACACTTGAGGATAATAGACCAAAATTGGGGGGCAGGGAGGGAGAGGGGAGAGCTCCCCCTGGTGTGTGCAGAGCCTCCACAAAGTGAGACAACTGTTCTCTGAAATGGTGGCAGAGTTTTAGGGAGAGTAGGAGAGTGAAGACAAATCCACCAAAAACACGAAAAGACAGGGAGGCCAGCAGAGATGCCCCAAGCTCAGCAGAGGAAAGGAGAGAACTAAGAACCCCTTCAAGACTTCACAGGGCTACTATCGCCACATACCCAAAGCAGAGCATCAAGGCTAAAACAAATCTCACGAAATCCAGACAGCAAGGAGAGTGGTACTGAGGAGCAAAAGGCAGGTAGCCAAGCTCTGTGGCATAAGGAATCTCTCCCAGGCCAGAGCTGGTGGCTCAACTTTGAATCAGAGGCAGTTTTCTGGAATTCCACCAAGTGCTAAGATTCCAGGGCTGCTAGAGAGAAATGTTGATGCCACCATCAGAATGTTTGAAGCCACTAGTGAACAAAATAAAACTAAAGCTGGAACAAGTCTAGGCTGAGCACAACTACAGGGCAGATGGAATCACTCCCACTCCAAGAAAGCAAGCTATTTTTTCTAGAGTGAGTATTTTTTACTTTAGTATCTCCAGAATTTTTCAAAATGTCCAGCATACAAGCGAATATTAAAAAGATACATTAGTAATTTATTTCAAAAACAAAATGTGACCCACAGTTAAGAGGAAGCAATCAATAGAAACAGACACAGAATTGACCCAGGTGTTAGATGTTAAAGACTTTAAAATAACTATGATAAAAATGCTAAAACTCTAATAGAGAATGTAGAGAACATTCATGAAGAAATGGGGAATTTCAGAG
>PVLC010049646.1:0-10418 GCA_004027655.1 Graphiurus murinus | reverse complement strand
TATGTACACAATGGAATTTTACTCAGCCATAAAGAAGAACAAAATCATGTTATTTGCAAGGAAATGGATGCAACTGGAAAACATTATGTTAAGTGAGATTAGCCAGTCACAAAGAGTAAAGAAGCATATGTTCTCCCTAATTTGCGGATGCTAGGGAGAAGATGGGGCATAAGAGGGTCTCCAGATGAAAAAGGAGAGACCCTCGAAAGCAAAGAAGTTGATTTAGCCGAGGTGGTTGGACGGGGGTGGGGGGGGGACACTAATGTATATCAAGGTCACTCACTAAACTGAACTTGAGAGGAAGGCAGGGCGAGGGAGCGGGATAGGAATTGGGGGAAGGGGTCAAATGAGAATTGTGAGCACATGTATCGTTATCAATTTGCACCTTACAAAGATGTATGCTTACAATGTATGAATAAAAATAAAAATAAAAAAAGAAGTTGATTTAATCTGACTTTTAATATGTCCCTTCTCACATCTTCTCTCCCACCAAAAACTAGAGACAAAAAAATCTATACCTAAGATTTTCACATCACACATACATACACACACACATACACACACACACACACATACACACACACACACACAATTTCTGTGTAATAAAAAGACATTATAAAAGCATTCCTATGTTTAAAAAATGGCTTTTATCATATGAATTTGAGTTAAACATGACTATCCTTAAAACTTTTCTCCTGTTAGTTATAATTTTGTAGTTAGGAAAATATGGCTTGTTACAAGAAAAAACTTACAAGAAAAACCTACCTAGCTTAATGAATTCCATTATCATTATTATTATCCCTTTATTTTTAGTCAATGAAAAATTCAATGCCTATTAATTAATTAATTGATTGATTGATTGATTGATTTCAGTGCTGGTGATTGAACCCAGGGGCATTCTACCTCTAAGCTACAACCCCAGCCCCATTTTTTTTTTTTTTTCGCGGTACTGGGGATTGAACTCAGAGGCATTCCACCTCCAAGCTATACCCCCAGCCCTAATTTTTATTCTTTATTTTTGAAACAGGGTCTCACTAAGTTGAGGAGTGCCTCACTAGGTAGCTGAGGCTGGCCGCGAACCCGCATCCTCCAGTCTCAGCCTCCCAAATGCTGGGATTACAAGCATGCACCACCACACCCGGCTCCCCCAGCCCCATTTCTAATTTTTATTTTGAAACAGGGTCTCACTAGGTTAATGAGTCTCACTACCTGGAACCTGTGATCCTCCTGTCTCAGCCTCCTAAGTACTGGGATTGCAGGCATGTGCCACCATTCCTGGTGATTTAATGCCCTTATTTCTGAGTTCATTAGTATCACACGTATATAATGTTTGCTGCATTATACTATGTTATTGCAAAAAGAGAATAGGTGGAAATTATTCTTGTTTAAATTTTTTAAGGCTAAAACTAACTATATGCTCTTGAACTCAGGCACAGAAGAAAACTTTAGAGAAATGTTGTTGGAAGACAGACCAAATTAACTACAACAAGGTTGATCATTGAAAACTATAAACTACATGTTATCTAAAATTATTCTCCTTGTAGGTCCAGCTTTTGTTGAATCTCATCTGTTTGGAACTGAGAACTTGCTTTGATTTACACTGTACTGACTCATTTTCTTATGAATAAAAGTTGGAATATGATATTTTTGGCTCTACAGGACTCCTCTCTCTTAATATCTTGTGCTTTTCTCCAGGAAGGTAAAAGAGTTTAATACTAATCCTCATAACATTGCAGTGGTATATTCTTATCCTTAGTTGACATGCAGTAAAACTGAGGTAAGAAGATTATACGGTATAGACCAACTCAGGAGACGCACTGACAGGCTGACTTCAGCCTTTTGGTTTTTTTTTGTTTGTTTGTTTGTTTGTTTTGCGGTGCTGGGGATTGAACTCAGGGGCATTCTACCTCCGAGTACACCCCCAGCCCTATTTTTTTTATTCTTTACTTTGAAACCGAGTCTCTCTAAGTTGCGGAGTGCCTCACTAGGTAGCTGAGGCTGGCCGTGAACCCGGATCCTCCGGTCTCAGCCTCCCAAATGCTGGGATTACAAGCGTGCGTCACCACGCCCGGCCAGCCTTTTGTTTTTTAGCCACGTTCACATTTTTGTTGCAAGCTTCAGTGGCTGTGGTGCTTACCTGGGATACATATCAAAACCTCCCATAGAGTATTTTCAATCTATTCATACAATTCCCAAAGACATAGCAGAATTTGGCAAAAGTGTGACGAAGGTGGATTGAAAACTCCCCAGGAGGTTTCAAATGTCCAGTCCTCCTTATCCTAGTTGAGAACCACTGTTGTCCAAG
Organism: Graphiurus murinus; assembly: GCA_004027655.1. Lineage (NCBI taxonomy): Eukaryota > Metazoa > Chordata > Mammalia > Rodentia > Gliridae > Graphiurus > Graphiurus murinus. The sequence goes on along the minus strand of PVLC010049646.1, from coordinate 8,113 downwards.
TGTAGTTCCACAATTTATGCAATGTGGTTCTTAAAAAATATTTCCCTTTATATGTCGTCTTCTTGTAAAAAATAATTGTCCCATTATAACAACTGAATAATTTCTACTTTGGGGTCCTGGACTCTATACCATTTAGTCTTCAGAAAAATGGTTGTGAACTCTAATATTTTTGACATATAAAGGCAATTCATTTCTTTAATGACTAATTTTTTACTTTGCTAAATGCTTTAACTTTAATGTTTTTGTAGTCACCACAATTCCCAACTGTTCAGTTCTACATGCATGCAGATTCAATATGCGGATATTTCTGATAGTGACAGGTCTTTGTCAGTAGTCTATGAGAAAGGATGTCAACATTTCATGTCTCTTCCAAATTCCAAGAAAAACTAATGGCAACAGTACAGTGGGATTTTAAAAGTATAAAAATCAATTCCTCTCTATAAACATTATTTTCATTTCTATACCATGCTATCTTTCCTTTAATCTCCAAGAATTCCTTTGCTTTTCATAGAATTCTCCTCATTAGAAGAAATAGTTGTCTTTTAAAAAAAATCCTTCTCTCTGAATACAATTCCATTTCTGAAAATGGAGAAGCACTTCTTTCTTTCTGCAGAGATTTCATTCAAGTCCCCCTCTTTCCCAGAAAATGGGCTCTGGAGGCTTAACAAGGATTCTCTTTATAGCTGGACGCAAAACTGGAAAAACTGCATAAATACACTCCAGCAATCTCCAGTATAGAATAACAACCATGCTTCTACAAATAGACAAGTCCGCCAACATGCATTAGGGATATTGTGATGAGCTACACTGCATGGTACCCTGAAGAATCTAGTTTGTCCTTGATATGCATAGCTAAGCTCTATTATCACCAAAAGAAATTACAAGTGGAGATCCAGGAGAGAATGTGCATGAAAATACATTTCCCTTACAAAACTCATCCTATCCCCCTTTGAGACATTAATGCAGATCACTCAAGTCAACCTTGAACATGATCAACAGACAAAATGAAAAATAGTTAACTTTTCCTTCAACTGTGTAATGCATTTTTGCTATTTGTTTTCAACTGAGTTTATCAACACTTCCTAGCAGTGAAAATAGGTAAACAGTATTTTGTTTACTTCAGATAGCATATTTTTTAAAAAATAACAACAACTAGTAGCTAATGAAGCCATATGAGGAGGATACTGTGGGTACCAGATTGCAAAAACATTTCAGAAAACAAATCATGTTTAATTGAATAAGAAAAGACATTCAATTAGGTAAATATAGGACATAATTACCAGTGTGATAGTACTAGGGTTTAATGATCAAAGAAAATCCATTACTTTTTTCTTGACAGTGTAGAAAGTAAAATAAAAAAGATAATATAGAAACATTTATACTGCATACTCATGCTTCCATATCACCTCACAAGAAAAAACAGAAAACGCTCTCAAAGACTAAAATACAATTTATACACAACAGGATCCTTTTCAGCATTAGAAAAAAAATACATACACAAACTCACGCTATTATTTTGTTAGTAAAAAGGATTAGGTTCTATTAATTGCACATAGGTAAATGCCTTATTTTATTGTTTGAATAACCATATTTATTATATTTCTATTAATAGACAAAACAATATCTATTTTCAGATATTTGGATACTGAGCAGCTTAAAAGTGGCCAGATGTAGAATACTGTCTGTCTGTCTCCCTCTCTCTCTCTCTCTCTCTCTCTCTCTCTATATATATATATATATATATATATATATGTATATATATATATATATATATTTAAAACAAGTATGTATATATATATTTAAAACAAGTCAGTAAAATCTAATCCTGAAGGGCTTCTAGATAGAATCTTCAATAATGGGCTTTAAAACTTGTACGTATTCGTTAGAAATTAGTTAAAGAGTGCTGACTCAGCATAAGTTCTAGTCCTTGTGCTCTTTTAAATTTTTTCTTAATTTGAGAAATATATACTCTTGTGTAAGAAGCATGTCACCAACCTTTGACTGCCTGGAGGGGAACAGGGTACTTAGTTCTTTAGTCTACAAATACTTCTTTTGTGGCTAGTCCTAAAGGGCATGCCCTCCCATGTGCCTACAGGAAGATGACTCATAATCACTTGATCTTAGAAATATGCTTTCCCTCAGCTAGTAATGATCAAGCTCAAGGCACTGTAAAAATAAAAATCAACTAGTAATTGTGTCAGGTGTTTTGATATATTAGAAATATATAGTATTTCAGGAGGAAAATGTTCTGCCTGTAGAAGAAACCATATTTAAGAAATAATCATGTCAAAGGTTCAAAAAGATCAAAAGACCAGAGGCCAAGGCTAAGGAAACATTTGCTTAGAGCAGAATATTTTCCCTAGAGCAGGACATAGTCATAGGAGTCCATGGACTCCTAATTTCTCTTTGACTATTTTTCAGCTTAATAATGGCCATGATGTCAGAATCCCCAAATACTGGGATTTGTGATGTTACTTCTATACTTCAGCATCTTTTACCAATTAGTCACAACATGTTAATGATTTTATTTCATAAAGTCAACACATACCCACTGTCAGTAGATGAATAGTAACAGTTATCAAAAACAGTTTTAACCTGAAGATTCAATGCAATGATAACAAACTATAATAGGCTTTTTTGTAGAAATTGAGAAGTTTATTCTAAACTTTGAATACCCAAAGAATCTAGACTAGATAGCTCTAGATAAAAGACCTAGATTAGACAATATAATCTTGAAAAAGATGAGGGTAGAAGGCAGAAATTCTCTGATTTTTGGACTTACTACAAAGTTGTAGTAAGTAATAAAGACCATAGTATTGACATGTGGAGGGATAGATAAATCTAAAAAGTGAAACAGAAATTCCAGAAATAGACCTACACATACAGTTATTTGATATTACAAAGGTGCCAAAGCAACTCAATGGAAAAGGGAAATCTTTTCAACAACTGGATACTCACATGGAATAAAATGATCCCCGACCCCTATCTCATATCACATTTAAAAATTATTTTATATGAATCATGGATCTATATAAATCTATAAGGGAACATTATAAAATATAGAGTAGTATTTTCCTGATCTTAAGGAGTGGCAAAGATCTCTTATAGACAAGCACAAAACACAAATTATATAAGAAAATATAATATACAGGACTATAAAATTTAAAACTTCTACTTAGCAAAATATAATTTTAATAAGATGCAACAACAAACCACAGAGAAAATACTCTCTCTTGCACACACACACACACGGATTTGTATTCAAACATTCCAAGTAAAAATAAGGGAGTAAAAATTTGAACAGACACTTCACAACAGAGGATAGATGTAAAACGGCCAATAAGAGCATAAAAAGGTGTTAAACATGACTAGTTATTAAGGAAGTATAAATTAAACTGTTGACAAAGACATGGAACCCTGGAACTGTTACAGATTGCTGGTAAGAGTAGAAAATGGCATGACCATCATGGGAAAACTGTTCAGCAGTTTTTTGTTTGTTTGTTTGTTTTAAGTTAAAAGTATCTAATTTACCTTTAAACCCAGAAGTTCTACCTCTGGGTGATTACCAAGAGAAATGAAAATACATAAACTGGATGTAGTGGCTCATGCTTGTAATCCCAGTACTTGGGAGACTGAGACAGGAGGATCACAGGTTCAAAGCCAGTCTCAGTAACTTAGTGAGGCTCTCCACAACTCTCAGTGAGACCCTGTCTCCAAATAAAAAATAAAATAAGCCTGGGTGTGTAGCCTGGAGGTAGAAGGCCTCTGGCTCTGGGTTCCAACTGCAGTGGGGAAATATATATATATATATATATATATATATATATATATATATATATATATATATATATATATATCATGTTGTATACCTGAAATATATATATAATTTATTTATTTGTCAATCATACTTCAATAAGAAAAGCTTATTGTGTGCCAAAAACTATTCCAGGTTCAATCTTACTTGACCCTTATAACAACCTCTCCCCAATTCTAGATTAAAACCAACGACAACTGAAGTTTAGACATCTCCTTCATTTATTTAAAAATATTTAGTGAGTGCCTATTATATATCAGGCACTGTGAGAGGCACTGGATATATAACAGAAGTCAAACAGATGTTTTTCCTTCTGAATTTAAATACGAATATGAGTATAAATTATCAGGGAATGGTGGCACATGCCTATAATCCCAGTACTTGGGAGGCTGAAACAATAAGATTCCAGGTTAACGGCCAGCCACAGCAATTTAACAAGGCCCTCTGCAAGTTAGTAAGACCCTGTTTCAAAATAGAAAATAAAATAGGGTTGGGGATGTAGTTCAGGGGTAGAATGCCCCTGGCTTCAATCTCTAGTCCAAAAAAGAAAGAAAGAAAAAAAAAAAAAGAAAAGCACGAATTAATGACTATCGGGGGAGAGAACCACTCTGAGTTCATAGAAAGGGGAGTGGGAAAACCTTTATCATGTATTGGTTTGGGGGACTGAGGTTTCAGGGAAGGCTTTTCTGAGAAGATGGTATTTTATTGCAGGACATAGGCAAGTTAACCAGGCTAGCCTAAAGATGGGAGAAGGCTAGTTGGGCAGATAGAGGAGGGTAGGAGAAAGCCGGGGAAGTGAGGAAAGGACTGTATACTAGGCAAAGTACACGATGCATGATGCAAGGGACACCTTTGAAAATGGCTTTGTTAATAATTGTACTAGGACAGCAGGCGCAGGCCAGAAATATGGTACCTGGCTGATGATGGCTTATGATAGGAATGCAGTGAAGAACAAAAAGTGATGACTATGGGGAGACCGCATGGGAAAAGAACACAGGAGGCAGGTCATGCTGGGGCTCCTGGGTCCAGTTAGAGTTTTGCATTTCATTCCAGACATCACTTATTTTAACTGAAGGGTTTTAGGCAGACAAGTGTCATGATTTGATTCAAAATTTTAAAAGATCATTAGGCTGTTTGTGGAGAAGGGTTAAGTAACTTGACAAATGGTATATGGCCAAGGAATAGAGTTTAAAACCATCCTGTTAGAGTAAGTAAAGTTTCTGTTACCTCTGGAATCATGAGTCACTTTATTTATTTGTTTGGTTGGTTTTGGTACTGAGGGTTGAACCCAGGGGGATCCTACTTCTGAGCCATACCCCTGACTCCTTTTTTATTTTTATTTTTGAAACAAGGTCTCCCTAAATTGCCAAGGCTGGTCTTGGAACTGTGACCTTCCTGTCTCAGCCTCCTAAGCACTGAGATTGCAGGCTTGTGCTACCCCACCTGGCATGAGTCACTTTAGAGAAACTTTCAGTCTCAGTCAAGCCTTCAGTTCACTGTGGCTGTGGCACACCACTGCAGCCTCATGAAAGATCTGGAGCCAGAAGTGCCCAGCAAGATCACTCCTAAATTCCTTCCTCATGTAATCTGGGAGGAGGATCAATATTGATTGTTATTTAAAGCCACTAAGCTTTAAGGTAACTAATTAGGTAGCAATAGATAACAGTGCAGATTATCCCTTTTATTGCAAGAAAAAAAAAATGCCCTTCCTTAAGTATATTGGATCCACTTTATTCTAGAGGTTAAGAAAATACATAACAGGTTTCTAAACAGAGAAACAGATGCTCTTATTTATAATACCAAGAAAGAAAATAAGCATTCATATGAAAAAGTGAGAACCAATAAGCATCATTTTTAATCCATTAGGAAAAATCATTTTAAAATACAAATGAGTTTAATTGGCAATAGGCACATTAAATAGACATAAATCAGATTCATTCAAAACCCTTTGTAGTCCTGTGTAAACAGGTTAATGTATCATCTAAGAAAGATGCATCTATGGAGATAATAGAAAAAATATGTGTATTATAGCTTCACATAGAATACTTTCACAGGCCCTCATAGTGAATATTAATGAATTAAAATTCTGTTTAAACTTCTATTAAAGTAAATAATTTTTTCTTTACAGTACAATCAAAATGTTAAGCTTTGATGTAATTCACTAGCAGCCTAGAATAACTATAAATATTATAATTTACACATTTTGAATTTTGTACATCTTAAATTTCATATTTAAAAACTGGACTCAACTCAGCTATATGTTTACTTTTTTATTCAAGGCATAAGACTTAAAGTTAACTGACTAGCCATCACAAAAAAAGTAAAAACTAAACTTTAATCTTCAATTGTGCTTATTTTTTCTAATTATGGACGTTACTGATTGGTCTTTAGTTCTTAGATTTGCTATATCAATGCTTCACATCTTATATGCATAATAATACTGAACGATTAGGTTAGAGGGAGGACTAGAGATAGATAGGCAAAAAGAGGCCTGTCTGTGGGTGGATTTAGTGGGGAGTTAGCTGGATTCTGCCCTTCCTATTTTCTGATTCAGATATTACTTCTCTGCCCTGAACTGTCAGATGAGAGTCTTTCTCTAATAAGAGCCTTAACATTTATTACTATATTTTAAGAAATTTTCTTCTACAAAGAAAGCTGGCTTTGTTGTTTCATGCACTGGGAATTTGTTAGCTACTTTTAGCTTCTTCAATTTCTAAAATGCCCTACTTGGTTTGTGAGTGATTTGATTCATGTTTCATCTCATATTTTTATATACTGGCAACCAATAGTCCCCATAAATGAAGAAATTCTATGTATAGTTCTCGCTCCAAAGAAGGAATTCAAAGAGGTTTATACCTCTTTTATCTCTGGATAGGCCTTTTCATCCACTGCCAAAGGTCCCCTGTCCCAGTTCTACAGGCTACTCAGGCTAAACCTTAAGAAGAAATTGTAGAACTGGAGGTTATTTTTACATAAATGCATCAGCCCCAAAATAGGCTGGTTTCAACTTTACCTTATAGTTCTTCCATTTGTATGTACACTAATACTTCTAAAAAACTCAAAATTGTCCAAAATTGGTAGATGATGACCCCAATCCACATCTAGCTACTCATATTCCTTTATGTCTACTGCTGCTTTAGAACTACAACAGCCAAGTTGAGGAGACTCAACAAACTGTGTGGTCTACAAAGCCTAGAATATTTTATGACCCTTTACCCCAAAAGCTTGCCAACCTCTCAAATAGACTCTGGAACATCTGTAAAAAGAATTATCTCCCAGACTCTTGATAACATTTCCATCTCCTACTGACACAAATTTTTCCTTGGACAAAAGATTTTTAGTGACAACCTAACCTAAACTCTACCCTCTTCACCCCATATTTATCCCAGAGAGGTATAGTTTCAAAGTTCATATAATCGACCACTAAAACCTCAGCTATACGGCTGGGCATGTGGCTCAGTAGCAGAATACTTGCCTATCATGTGTGAGGCCCTGGATTAAATCTATAGCACCACAAACAAACAAACAACTTCTATTATACTTTGCCTCAGGGCATTTTTGTGTGTGAAAGAGAATATCCATGTATTAATCTATGTATTAAAATTTACTTTTTGAGGTTTTATTTTTTGCATCAGTACTTACAGTATATTAATAATTCTCACAAACTTTATCAGTTATACTACTAGTTCCCTTGTTAACATTAGCTAAAATTCTGATTGATTTATGTTATGTGCTTAGAAGGAAACAGAGAAAAATCATACATAGAAGCTTAGAATTTCTCTAATGCTTTGAGTCCAGGAGAGAGAGGGAGTAAGTAAAGAAGGGAGGGAGGGAGAGAGGGAGAAAGAGAGAGAAAGAGAGAGAGAGAGAGAGAGAGAGAGAGAGAGAGAGAGAGAGAGAGAGGAGATAATCACCTTTCTGCAAGACTCCTAATGTGCCACTCAAATTCCCTTTCAGATATCCTATATCAAGGTAAAGCCTGATTTAACTCAACCATCTCTCATCAAAGGAGGGTCTCAAAAGTATTCTGTAAGTCTTAGTGTTTGTCTTAACTCCCCTATCTCATCATAGAACAACAATAATAACACAAAAATTGATCTGGGTTGCTATTATTCCAAATAAGGCCCCCAATGGCTGCACTCTTATTATTTCATATGCCTCATTTACTAGATAGTCATAACTTCATTCATGCAACATTTAGTGACAACCTAAACAAACACTAGCAATAGTGGATTTTAAGTCTAGAGATAAATACCACTGTTAAGAATCATAGTGGTAGAGCCGGGCGTGGTGGCGCAC
>PVLC010049645.1:0-10367 GCA_004027655.1 Graphiurus murinus | reverse complement strand
AAAAAATAATAAAATGAATTGAAGGTCAGAACATGCAGAATATAAGACTTTACCTCAACTATGCCTGGGATCCCCTTTATCCCTTTCCAAACAATAAAACTCTAAGTGGCCTTTGAAGAGAGTGGGGATTGGATCTTGAACTATTTTCTTAAAGAGACTTTGATAAAATATCCTATTTTGTATTTTTCTCTTGTTCTCTCTCTCATATGCAAACACACACACACACACACACACACACACACACACACACACACACACCCCAAAAACCCAAAACACCAAAAGCCAGATAGTCTCTCTTTATTTTCCTTCCTTCTTCCCTCTCTCCTCTCTTTCTTTCTTTTTATTTGGTGTGTTTAGCCCATTACTATTAGTCCTTTTGTTTTTGAACTTCTAAAATATTGTAGTTACTCTATTCTGTCCATTTGTCTCTGTCCTTTGTGGATTAATGGGAGAAAAAAAAAATGGGAACACTGTTTTACTATCATTATATTGAGTTTTAGAAATGGAGATAAACTCCAATATCATTTAGCTATTTCTGTGTGGCAAACCACTGAAGCACCCTAAAACTCTTGTGTTTAAAACAACAAGTACTGTTGCTGAGATTCCATGGATCAGCTGGGTAATTCTGGGAACATTAGCCAGGTCCAGGAAACCTCTGCTGGGATCACTCGGTCTGGAGGCTGGCTGGTCTAGGAGGGTCTGATTTGAATATCTAAAGGTTGATTGACTTTGACTGGAAGGATGAGGATGGCTGAGCATGGTCTCCTGCCATCCCATAGGCTTTCCCATGCTTGTTCCCATGATGATGTTCCCAAGAACAAAAGCAGAAACCTCATGACTATACATGGAACATCAGCACTTCTGCCACATTTTGTTTGTCAAGTTACAAGGGCAGCTCCGATTCAAATGGTGAAAAAATATTGCTGGGAGGAACTACAAACAGACATTTCAAAAGGCTTTGAAATAGAGAGCGGTGAAGATTTGAAGACATTATTACAATCAGTCTACTGATTGTGTTCAATTTGTCAATTTAATTAGAATTCCTCATATGGTAGATAGAATAATGACCCCTCAAACATGTGCACATCTGAATCCTCGGACCCTATGAATGTGCTATCCTTGATGGCAAAAGACTTTGCAGGTGTGACTAGGTTATGAATCTTGAGATGAAGAGATGATCCTAGATTATCCTAGTGGTCTCTGTGTGATCCCAAAGGTCCTTACAAGAGGATGGTAGGAGAGTAAGAGTGAGAGATGAGAAGACAGAAGCAAAGGTCAGATTGACACCATTGCTGGTAGGGGCCACAAGCCAAGGAATGCAGATGGTTGCAAAAAGATAGAAAAGACAGAATCAGATTCCCCTCAAGAGGCTCTAGAAAGAATGCAGCTATTCCAATAACTTAATTTTAGGGCTTATTCCTTCCAAAAAAAAATGTGAGATGATTAATTCATGCTGCTTTAAGCCATTAAGTCTGTGATGATTCATTACAGTAGTAACAGTAAATTAATACATCTCTCTCTTCTTTCAGTTCAGACATGATATGTGAGGATTTCTGCCATATCTGCATACCATTTCTCTTATTTTCTCCAAAAAAGGTAATTGCTATGGGTTGGATCATAAATGCAGCCTGAAGGCCACATGGTAAAGGATTGGTCCCCAGATAATGGTGCCTTGGGGACAAATGGCACCTTTAAGAGATGGAGCCTAACAGAAAGACATAATGTCACTTGGCGGGGGGTACCCTTAGAGGAGATTTTGAGACCCTGGCCCCTTCTCTCTCTCTCTTGTTTCCTGGCCATCCAGAAGTTAGCAACTTTTTCAAAATCACATGCTCTCTACCTTGTCTCTGCCTTGCTACAGGCCCCAAAACAACAAAACCAAATAACCATGGACTGAAACCATAAGTAAAAATGCATTTTTTACTCCTTATACATTGATTTTCTCTGGTATTTTGTCACAGCAAGGGAAAGTGGACTATATACAGTAATATATATATTTTAAATCCTCGTTGTAAGCACTTACAGATCTGAGATCAAGGCATTCAGATTTTTTTTATTCTCCAACACAGATTAAATAGCCATGATTACTTGAAAAGGTATTTTTCATATACCACAAGAAAGGTATATAGTACTTTTGAGTACTGCTCAATTTTACTTGACCACATTAGTATTTCTTTGGAGAACACAAATTCACTCATTAGTTTATTGAATGCCTACAATATACCAGGCATCTGTAAACTAATGAGAAATATATTCATGCCCTCATAGTGCTTATGTATTAACGTAGAACACAGACAATACACACTGTTTTTAAAGTAAATAATATAAATTCTAATATAGGAAATGCACTGTCCTACAACACATAACTGGAGACTGTGAGGTAGAGAAACTCTGGGCTGTTTCCAGAGAAAATATAGCCCATGTTAGCATCCTGTAAGGCTATTTCCCTGAGAAGAGGTAATTTAGAGATTTATAGAAACTTTCCAATTCTTTGTTCAAAATTAACTAAAGGAGTTTGCTGATTTTTTTTTTGAGCTTTTTAATCCACCACTACTTTCAACTGATCATTGTATTTCCTCTTGCATCACTTACTTCTTTCCATGCTCATTTTTTCACCCAACCTAAGATTCTTACATGGAGTTTTAGAAAGATTTTTACAAAGTGACCTAATTTTTTTTTTACTTTCTGTCCCAGTAGCCTAGCTGGATGTAATGCACTCCCTAGTGATTGAGAAGTAAGTTCTGAAGATGGGATTCAGGGACAGAAGCCCCATGGGGGATTTAAGATGTTTCCATAGGCAGGCACAGTCATACTTCAGGAACGGCATCACTTTGGGGAGGACTGCCTCATTTCTGCTTTGGGCTTTCTGCAGAGAAGCAATTGAGTGCAGGAGGAGCTTAAATAGAAACTGCAGGTCAACTTCTCTGCTTCCTGGTGTCCTCCGCATCCAGTTCTGTTTTCCTTACGGTGCCAGCCTGGGCATGTGAGAGCTGTCAAGCTTGGCCAAGAAAAAGAGTAATCAATTTTTCCATCTTATTTAAACAGTCAAGTCATGAAGGTAAATAGGGGAAAGTTTACACAGACCATAGATGTGCCTTTTGCTTTTCCTTTCTGCTGTGCTGTCTCTAGCTGTTTTAGTGTTTAGTGGGTACTCTTCCTGCTTTAAATAACAATTTGGGTGCAAAACATACTTCACAGATTATTTAACTGAAGAACAAAATTTTAAGAGATAAAATCCAGAGATCTCATACAACTGGCTTCAAGTCACATAGTAACAAATCTAAGGTTCAAATGTGGGAATCCTGTCTCATCTTCCAAGTCTCAGATACTATACTGATCTACATGTGGTGAAAATAAAGAGTTTGAGAATAATCGTTGCTTTAAAATTTACTTAAAGGAATGTTTAAAATTATATCATATACTCTTAAAACCATGTTATGATCAGAGCATATTTTTTTCTGGTAGCAACTGCTTACAATACATACTCTGGTGTTTTGGGCTGAGTTTCTTCTTTGTTAACTTGTGTGTCCTTGATTGTCAAGAATTCATTATCTTCTCATTGCCTCTATGGGACGATTTTATGACAAATGTTTTGCAAATTTTTTTTACTCCTGCAACAATTTCCAGTGTCCTTATTACTTGTAAACTAGAAGAAAAAATGGCCATGCTTCAGAGCTATTCTCAAAGATACTCCTTAGGGCTTCCCTGCTGCAAATCACAATGTTCTTTTTATTTGATATACGGCTTTAAATGTAGAGCTTCCAAGAGCAAATTGCTAGGTGGTCTTCTCTGGTTAGCTACTCTCAGAAACACTTTCAGAATTTTTCTTGCACAATATCTTTATTTGGCAGTCCCCAAAGATTGCAGGAAAGTATGAGATAACAGCTACTTCAATTTCTCACTTCTAATCCAATCAGTGCAAGATGACCACCAATACATTTTATTTCTCTTATTCTGATTTTCAAAAAAAAAAAAACAAAACTTAAAAATTCTCTAAAACATGCCATTCACTCTACTGACATGAAAAAGGAATAAACAAATCTAATCAAAATGTTTCGTATTTTGTACAGTATCACAATCAAAATTAAATTACAGCATTCCATAGCCAATCTCTTTCTGTTTGCTTGTACTTTGACAAAGTACAAAGCATGACAAAGTACAGCAAGTATACTGTTTCCCTCATTCTCTGTACCAGAGAAAACATTACAAATCACTCACAAAATTCTATTGCCAAGACTTTATGCATATTCAGAATCTTTCTTAACACAGCCTTAGGCAGCCAAAACTCAGCAATCATATGTATACATAAATTTCAAACTTCTCAACAAATCTATACTATAATTATTTATCTATCTTTAAATAAGACCAACACGCCATTCTGAATATAAACTAGGAAGTGATTATTATCATTTTTCCTTTCTTTGCCTACTAAAAACTGTTTTTCCTTTTTTTTTTATTTCAGTTCACAATATCTCCCAGAAATTTCTCTTAGTGCATTCCTTAATGTTATCTTGGTAAAATAAAGGGATGAACTAGATTAAGCCCCTCAGTTTTAAAAATACATGAGTCTATTCTTTTTAGCTATCAATGCACATTCAACTAGCCAAAGAAAATTGATATTTAAGTGGAAAGAGACTGCCAATCTATAATTTTCCCATAAAGCAATGTCTCTGAAATTATGGTGTATATATATATGAAGAGCAAACTTATTATCAGGTTATATAGTTACATATATCAGTTAAAGGTAAGTAGAATTAGTGAGTAATGCATCTTTCTATCATAAGTAAAATATGACAGTTTTTGATGGAATCAATGATAATATGTAACGTGTTTTCAAATGTGACTCAGTCATTCACCCAGCATTTAGCTTAATAAAAAGCAGCAAACAAGCACACTTGAAAATACAACAAAAAATATAACACATGGCTTATTAGAGCTGGGGAAAGCAAAACCTTTGAGTACTAGAATCAGAGCACATGGACATTTTCTTAGAATTATACTTCAAATCCCCCCTCCCCATAAGTCTTTCTGCTTAATCAGCAGTGAAGGGAATAAGTAAGTACCTTTCAATCAGATGGAATAGAGAACATGAGACACTGAAATTTACAAATCTCAATTTGTAGAGCATTTCAATCAGCATTTTCACTGTTATCATACAAAATGCCTGGCCACCACAAATTACATGAAGGAAGATTAATTTCTCAGTTCTGGAGGTTTCAGGGGTTCAGTTCGTGTTACGCCCAGTAATATCTTCAGAGACAAGGGTATAGTGTGGGAGTAAAGGGGGGGGAGAGAGAGAGAGAGAGAGAGAGAGAGAGAGAGAGAGAGAGAGAGAGAAAGAAAGAGAGAGAGAGAATATGAATGTGCATGTGATCTTCTTTTATATATAATCTCCAAGGCCACACCCACAGGGACTCCTTTTCAGCAACCAAGCCTCACCTCCATCATGGTTAAATCCAAACCGTAACGTAGAGAATCTATCTTATATTAGGCTGAGCTTCTCCAGCAGTTTCTTGCACAAGGAAAAATAACTTTCAAAGCAACATAGTGTAAACCAATGAACAACAACTACTGGACAATACCTCAGGAAGTTCAACACCAATAGGAACGCAAGAGAAAGTGAGATGATTAAATCATTTTTCCCTGAGGCATAAATTAGCTTTTATAATGATTCCAGCCAGTTCTGTTTGTGATGAGCTGGGTATCATCAGCTCAGGGTCAGTAATAACCAAGTCAACTTGAAGGAGAGTGTAAACTACATAAAATGAGTGCAGATAAGCCTTCTCCTGAAGATACAGTTTATACCTATCTCACTTATGAGAGAGTGTTCCGTGTGTGTGTGTGTGTGTGTGTGTGTGTGTGTGTGTGTGTGTATTACCAGGGATTGTACCCAAGGGCATTCTACCTCTGAGCTATATCCCCAGCCATATTTTATTTTTCATTTTGAAACAGGGCCTTGCTCTGTTGCTGAGACTGGCCTCGAGCCTGCAATCCTCCTCTGTAAACCTCCCAAATATGGGATTACAGATGTGCACCACTATGCCCAGCTCTCATTTTTAATATATATTATGTACTGATTTAATAGTAAGTACTCAAGCTATTTCACTCAAAAAGAAACACATCCATATGACAAAGGCAATTACATTTAGTTCTATAGTTTTTACAATGCCAATTTAGCAAAAATTTTAATGTTAGGGTTAATACATTCTTTAATTATTCACGATAGACACCTACAGTGTGGCAGTCTTTTGAGAAGTTATCAGTGTTCCAGTTCTGGTGGGAACGTACATCCCTTATGCCATGTGATTTGCATTGGCTGATGAAATGTGATGAGGAGGTGAGCTAGTGCATGGTTAACCATTCTCCTTTCTCCAGGACACAATGGTGTTACAGATGTGGAAGTTCTTTCACCCTGAGTCCTTAAATGAGAATGATGTGGAACAGACACATTGTCAACCAAAGAGAGCAATGTAGCATGAGTGAGAAGATTTTTTGTGATTTGATATCACTCTGATTGGGGATTATTTGTTACTGCACCATAGACTGGCTGATTCTGATTGATATATAAGCTTTCTTTAGCACTTAGTGCTATTGCACAATTTTATGATAGAAAACGTAATGTCAACACAGCTGGAGATAATATTGAATAGAAAATCACATAATTTTAACATAACCTCTTCTCGATACTCCAAAGTCAGGTCAGTGAAAGTCTCTCTTATAGCTTAAACTCTCTTTCCTAACACTTCATGGACACTCCCAGGTCTTAGAAATGGATGGATTGATCTAGAGTTCAGTAGGGGAAGAAAAATCAGTGTACATTCAATGTGGAAGACTAACTGGAAGGAGGGGTCAGGTTTACTGGAACACAAATCAGAAAGAACTTAATAGTTCTGTAAAGTGAGTTGTAAGGACTTCTAACTTGGTTCTAAAGCTTGAAAATTCAATAAACTTGTATATAAAGGATCTATAAGATAGAACTATAAGATCAACAAAGAATTAAATCACATGAACAAAAGAATTACCCATAGCTACACCATCCAAATTATAAGGGAACATTGTATAGATTCTTTATAAAGTCACTTGTGTGGAATTTCTCATATGTCAACCTAAATTTTGCCACAAAAATGGATGGATTCCATTAAAATGATACCTTTGTATTGTAGTTCTGTATTAGTTACTTGTAATCTTATTATTGTTGTTATATTTATTAAGTGTCCTATTTCTTTGTGGTTATACCTCATCTTAATAGTAATTAAGATTATCTGGCACATTCCCAGGAAATAAAGTCCATCTTATTCAGATCCTAGTAATCACATTAGGAGTATCAATTGGTGTCTCCTTATCTCTGGGTGTTGCTCATTTTATGCTTCATTCTTAAATAGTCATCCTTTCCATTTTTATATTTATTTATTTATTTATTTGTTTGTTTGTTTATTTTTAGGTACTGGGGATGGAACCCAGGGGCATTCTAACTCTGAGCCACACTCCCAGCCCTATTTTTTATTCTTTTTTTGAAACAGGGTCTCACTAAGTTGCGGAGGGCCTTACAAGTTGCCCAGGTTGGCGGCAAACCTCAGCCTCCCAAGTACTGGGAAACTTAGCCGGGTGTGGTGGCGCACGCTTGTAATCCCAGCCTTCGGGAGGCTGAGACCGGAGGATCCGGGTTTGAGGTCAGCCTCAGCTACCTAGTGAGGTACTCCGCAACTTAGTGAGACTCGGTTTCAAAATAAAGAATAAAAAATAGGGCTGGGGGTATAGCTCGGAGGTAGAACACCCCTGAGTTCAATCCCCAGTATCACACACACAAAAAAAATTCATCTTAATATCTTCATTCACATCACCATTGGCAAACGATAAACCTAAGTGGCTATGTCCCCTGTGAGGCTATATGCCAAGTGACATCTGTCAGTTTTATTTATAGTTATTTTTTAAAATTCTTTATATTAGTTGGTGCATTATAATCATACACGTTTGTTAGGTATAAGCTGATAAAGGCATATATGCACACATTTCTCATTTAACCCCTTCCCCAATTCCCACCCCACTCCCTCGCCCTCCCTCCTTCTCAAGTTCAGTTTAGTGATTGACTTTGATATGCTTGTGAAAGTACATCATGTGCATTCGGGTCCCCCACCCCCATCCATCCCCTTAAGTTAAGTCAACTTCTTTGCTTATCAGGGTTTCTCCTTTTTCATCTGGAGTCCCTCTTATGTCCCATCTTCTCCTTAGCATCCGCATATTAGGAGAACATATGCATTTTTACTCTTTGTGACTGACTAATCTCACTTAACATAATGTTTTCCAGTTTCATCCATTTCCCTGCAAATAACATGATTTTGTTCTTCTTTGTGACTGAGTAAAATTCCATTGTGTACATATCGCATAGTTTTGTAATCCATTCACCTTTCGATGGATATCTTGGCTATTTCCATAGTTTGGCAATTGCAAATGATGCAGCTATAAACATAGATACACATGCGTTGGTCTGATAGTTGGTTTCTATTCTTTTGGGTAGATACCCAGAAGTGGCATTGCTGGATCATATGGTAGGTTGATTCCCACTCCTCTGGGGATCCTTCATACTGTTTTCCAAAGTGGTTGCACTAGTTTGCAATCCAACCAACAATGTATTAGGGTTCCCACTTCTCCACACCCTCGCCAGCATTTGTTGTTTGTATTTTTTATGATTGCGGTTCTGATTGGAGTTAAAAATCTCAAGGTAGTTTTGATTTGCATCTCTCTGATTGCTAATGATGTGGAACATTTCCTCATACATTTATTGGCCATTTATATTTCTTCTTTTGTGGTGTCTATTTAGATCCTTTGCCCACTTTTTAATTTGGTTATTTGCTTTCTTAGCTGTTATTTTCTTGAGTTCTTTGTATATCCTAGATATTAGACCTCTATCAGAAGAGTAGCTGGCAAAAATTTTCTCCCACTCTGTGGGCTCTCTGTTGAGGTTCCTGATAGTTTCCTTTGCTGCACAGAAGCTCTTCATTTTAATGCAATCCCATGTATTGATCTTCCTTTGAGTTTAAATTTTAGATTTCAAGCATAAAAGTAATTAGATATAAAAAGACTGAAAAGAGAGATATTTGGCCGGGCATGGTGGTGCATGCTTGTAATCCCAGCATTCGGGAGGCTGAGACTGGAGGATCCTGGTTCGTGGCCAGCCTCAGCTGCTTAGTGAGGCCCTCTGCAACTTATTGAGACCCTATTTCAAAATAAAGAATAAGAAATAGGGCTGGGGGTATAGCTCGGAGGTAGAATGCCCCTGAGTTCAATCCCCAGAACCACACAAAAAAAGAGAGATTTGGTAGAGCTTTATATTAAGATAAATACATCATAATGTTCATTAACAATATAGCTTACTTTCTTCTAGTATAAATGATCAGATTGTAAAATAATGACAGAACTATGGCCCCAAAATAATTCACCATTTCATTGTTTACAGGCACAAGTGCCCAATCTGATTATAAGCTATGCTTCAAACAGCTGTTAAAAGGTTCTTTGGTTCACTTTTGTTTGTAAGAAAGGGAATATTAATATTGTTGAATGTTCAAATTATACAAGTGACATTCATTGTAGAGCACAGTATTAATTACCAACTGAATCAATGAGAAGAACAAAAAGCAATTGTTTGATTCAAAATAAAAGGTTGGAGACATTCATATGTGTGTATATGTGTTTATTTTCTGTTGCTCTAATATCCTGCCGCAGGAGACAAACTGGTATTCATCAAAATGAGCTAGTTTTATGGGAAATCAGTGCAATTCAGCATTCTTCCCCAAATTGGAGTAATTTAGATAGAGATAAATTATAATGATGCTTTTTCCAGGCTTCTTACCATGTGCCAAAAAGTGTTCATTCACCATCTCTACAGAACTCAGGACACTGAGCACCACTGTGATGGATTGGGAGCACACAGCCACAGCACCACCACAAACAAGATGGGTCCATAAAATCACTCATGTGTCAATAGCCCAGAAAACAAAGAACATGAACCATTTGGGTTGTATATGGGGTTGCCCTATATAAGTTTTTCATGAATGGTAATATTTACACTCAATTTGAGTTTGTGTGTTGTTGTTTCAAAAAAAAAAAAAAAAAAAAGAGGGAAAAAGTGAAAAACAGCAGAAATAGTGTTCTGTGACTGGGAAGTAGATGAAAAAAAATCAGCCCCTGAAATCATAAATTCTAATTTCATTTTGCTTTAAGATAGAAAAGTATTGATGCAGTTTTGTAACTCTTTGACTATTACAAATTATAAATAAAAGCACTGTAATACCACTAGATATTCAATTGTATCCAAATCTTTGCTGGCTTTGTTTACTTACCTGTGTGATAGTACTATAAGCATTTGACAT
>PVLC010049644.1:0-10367 GCA_004027655.1 Graphiurus murinus | reverse complement strand
TTTTTTTTTTGCGGTACTGGGGATTGAACTCAGGGGCATTCTACCTCCGAGCTATACCCCCAGCCCTATTTTTTTTATTCTTTATTTTGAAACCGAGTCTCACTAAGTTGCAGAGTGCCTCACTAGGTAGCTGAGGCTGGCCGCGAACCCGGATCCTCTGGTCTCAGCCTCCCGAATGCTGGGATTACAAGCGTGCGCCGCCATGCCCGGCAGAGAGACCCTGTTTTAAAATAAAGAATAAAATAGGTCTAGGGGTGTAGCTTGGAGATAGGATGCCCCTGGGTCAATCTCCAGTTCCACACACACACAAAAAAAAAAAAAAAGAAAAAGAAAAAAAAAAAGAAATATTTGATCAGATATTAGAGAAAAATTGGGAATGTTGATATTCATCTATTGTAAGATTCACAGGATTCATGGCTTTTTGTTTCTTAGTTGAGATAGCTGATTTCTTTCAGAAGAAATTGGATTTTAGGATTTTAGTGGCAGATTTAATGACTGAAGGCTTCCTGTCTAAAACTTGTTTTCAGGGAAGATGGGGGAGGGATTAAGATAAATGTGAGGACTGTAGCCCTAGAACTTGGGAGGCTGAGACAGGAAGATTGCAGGCTCAAGGACAGTCTCAGCAACTTGGCGAGACCCTGTTTCTGTTTTTGTTTTTTTTTTTGCGGTACTGGGAATTGAACTCAGGGGCATTCTACCTCCGAGCTATATCCCCAGCCCTATTTTTTTATTCTTTATTTTGAAACCGGGTCTCACTGAGTTGCGGAGTGCCTCACTAGGTAGCTGAGGCTGGCCGCGAACCCGGATCCTCCAGTCTCAGCCTCCCGAATGCTGGGATTACAAGAGTGCGCCACCACGCCCGGCTGGTGAGACCCTGTTTCAAAATAAAAAATAAATGGGGCTGGGTGTGTAGCTCAGAGGTAGAATGTCCTTGTCCCTGGGTTCAATCCCCAGTATCCCTTTTCCCCCATAAATGGAAGGAACAGTAGAAATGTAAGCTAGTTAAATAAAGTTTTTTTTTTTTTTTTTTGCGGTACTGGGGATTGAACTCAGGGGCATTCTACCTCTGAGCTATACCCCCAGCCCTATTTTTTATTCTTTATTTTGAAACCGAGTCTCACTAAGTTGTGGAGTGCCTCACTAGGTAGCTGAGGCTGGCGAGAACCCAGAATCTCGGTCTCAGCCTCCTTAATGCTGGGGTTAAAAGGGTGCGCCACCACGCCCGGCTAATAAAGTTGCTTTTATATTTAAAAAGCTGAAAGAAGTACAGCAGAAGCAGCAGGAACAACTGAAGAGGCAGCAGTTGGAGCAGCTGCAGAGGCTGGTGGAGGAGCAAAAGAGACTGCTTGCCATGGCGTCCACGCAGCACTCGCTTCCAGGTGCATTTCACTTGTATGGGGCCGTGGCGGGTGGGCGCCATGAAATAGATGTGTGGCCCTCCCTTGCTTCCCACTGGCCCTTTCTACTCTGCCTCTGTCAGAGTTGCAGACTTCAGTTTTTCCAGGGGCTGGGCAGAGAAGTATGAAATGGTGGAAATGTGATGAAACTGGAACAAATAGGGGCTGGGGCATTCTGGTTTGCATGTGCTCTGCTTAAAGGCATTCTCTATTTATTATTTGGCACTGGGGGTTGAGCCCAGGGAGGGCCTTGTCTGTGCTAAGCACAACTCAACAATTTAGTCACTGAGGCATTACCCCCACCCTGAGCCAGCATTTAAAAATTTAAAAAAAAAAAAAAAAAGCCGGACGTGGTGGCGCACACTCAGCATTCGGGAGGCTGAGACCGGAGGATCCGGGTTCACAGCTAGCCTCAGCTACCTAGTGAGGCACACCACAACTTACTGAGACTTGGTTTCAAAATAAAGAATAAAAAAAAAAAAAAAATAGGGCTGGGGGTGTAGCTCGGAGGTCGAATGCCCCTGAGTTCAATCCCCAGTAACACACACACACGCACACACACACACACAAATGAGCTGGGCATGGTGACACACCTCTAATCCTAGTCCTGGGAGTCTGAGACAGGAGGATTGCAGGTTCAAGACCAGCCTCAGCAACTTAGACTGTTTAAAAAAAAAAAAGATTAAAAAAGGGCTGGAGGTGTGGCTCAAAAGTAGAATGTTCCTGGGTGCCACAGAAACAAAAACCAAACAAACAACTCTTAGACTTTATATGCAGAAGGAGTGAATTTATTGTATGTAAATAGCTACCATGTGATGGCGCACACCTGCAATCCCTGTACTTGGGAGACTGAGGAAGGAGGATTGCAGGTTCAAGGCCAGCCTCAGCAATGTAGTGAGACTCAGCAACCTAGTGAGACCCTGTGTGTAGCCTGGAGGTAGAACACCCCTGGGTTCAGTCCTCAGTACCACTCTCCCACAAGAAAACTGTAATTCACCCTGGAATTTTAACATTTTGATTTTGTTAAACATTGTTTCCTGCTGGGCATGGTGGTGCATGCTTGTAATCCCAGTATTTGGGAGGCTGAGACAGGAGGATCGCAGGTTCAAAGCCAGCCTCAGCAATTTAGTGAGGCCCCCTGCAACTTATGAGACCTTGTTTCCAAATAAAATGTAAAATAGGTCTGGGGGTATAGCCCAAAGGTAGAATGCCCCTGGCTTCCATCCCTAGTACCACACACACACACAAAAATAAATAAATAAAAAATAAAAAAATTTGTTTCCTAATATGGAGAGAAAATTACTAATATCATTTTGGAGAATATTTTGTAGAGTGGGCCACTTCTAGGCAGAGGAGAAAATGTTGTAGGAAAGCATCAGCTTTGTTGGTTTTCTTAATTGTAAGGTTTGACTTTGCTGCCTGACAATCAGAAGCAGAAGTACAAATCTCCAGGAAATGCTGCCACTGGAGAGAAAGCCACAGCCTTCTTGCCATCACATGTCTACCCGCATCAAACCCAAGAAGAAGCACACATGTGCAGTACTTTAGCTGAAGAACAGGATGACATCTGTGGAGCTGCTCATCAGGATTTTATCTTAACTTCAAAAAGCACTTCTCCCAACTCGTATCATGAGTCACAGTTTCATGACGCACTACTGAAAAGAAAAAATTCGAAGGAAGAAAACCCTAACCATACCACAGGTTAGTTATTTATGTAACTTAGCTCGGTTACCATGCTGTCCTAAGCCCAGAGTAGGCCTTTTTGCATTTTTTCCATCTTCTGTGACTAATTGGAAGGTCCCACTTGCTGCCAAGCTACTGGGGTTTTGACCCAGAGCTGGGGTGAAATTTGACTTCCCAAGAATAATTGTGATGCTCAAGTTGACTTCAGACTCTGCTGGTAGCATGGGATTTTCAAGAAGGGCTGCCGTGGCTGGTTGCAGTGACACACACCTGTAGTCCCAGTGCTTGGGAGGCTGAACAGGAGGATGGCAGGTTTTTTTGTTTGTTTTGTTTTTGCAGTACTGGGGATTGAACTCACAGGCATTCTACCTCCAAGCTACACCCCAGCCATATTTTTTTTTATTCTTTATTTTGAAACAGGGTCTAAGTTGCGGAATGCCTCACTAGGTAGCTGAGGCTGGCCGCAAACCCGCATCCTCTGATCTCCGCCTCCCAAATGCTGGGATTACAAGTGTGCGCCACCACGCCTGACTTCTAGTTTGTTTTAAAATTCTGTTCCTGCCTCCTTTACCCTTTCTCTTTTTTTGGTACTGGGGATTGAACCAAGAGGCATTCTATCTCCGAGCTATATCTCCAGCCCTATTTTATTGTGTTGGAGATTGAACTCCGGAGTGTTTTACCTCTGAGCTGCACACCCAGCCTTGTTTTATTTATTTGGAAACAGGGTCTTGCTAAGTTGTTGACAGTCTCCCTAAGTTGCTGAGGCTGGCTTTGAATCTGCAATCCTCCTGTCTCAGCCTCCCAAGTACTGGGATTACAGGCATGTGCCAATACGCCCAGTTTATTTTATTTTATTTTTGTGGTACTGGGGGTTGAACCCAGGGGCATTTTACCTCCAAGCTGTACCCCCAGCCCTATTTTATTCTTTATTTTGAAACAGAGTCTCACTAAGTTGTGGAGGGCCTCACTAAGTAGCTGAGGCTGGCCACACACCAATCCTCCTGTCTCAGCCTCCCAAATACTGGGATTACAAGTGTGTACCACCATGCCCGACTTATTTATTTATTTTTTTGCGGTACTGGGGATTGAACTCACGGGCATTCTACCTCCGAGCTATACCCCCAGCCCCATTTTTTATTCTTTATTTTGAAACCGAGTCTCAGTAAGTTGCGGAGTGCCTCACTAGGTAGCTGAGGCTGGCCACGAACCCGGATCCTCCGGTCTCAGCCTCCCGAATGCTGGGATTACAAGCGTGCACTACCACGCCCGGCTCCGACTTATTTTTTTTTAAAACAGGGTCTCACTAGGTTGCTGAGTCTTGCTACAGTGCTGAAGTTGTAACTGAACTTGTGATCCTCCTGTGTCTTGTCTCCCAACTATTGAGATTATAGGCTGCACCACTACCCAGCTCCCTTCCCTTTTCTTTACATTGCTGCAATCACAAATATTGTATAATAATGTATTCTTATATTATGATATGTTTTGTAATCTTCATAACCATATTGTAATACTTATCATTTTGCTGATGATAAAATTATGTGTCTGTATTTTAATGTTTTTTTTTCTTTTCTTTTTTCTTTTTTTTTTTTCGGATTGAACTCAGGGGCATTCTACCTCTGAGCTATACCCTCAACTCCTCAGCCCTATTTTTTATTCTTTATTTTAAAATAGGGTCTCACTAAGTTGCGGAGTGCCTCACTAGGTAGCTGAGGCTGGCGGCGAACCCATATCCTCCAGCCTAGCCTCCCAAATGCTGGTATTACAGGCGTGCGCTACCACACCCGGCTCCCAGCCCTATTTTTTATTCTTTATTTTGAAACAGGGTCCCACTAAGTTGTGGAGGACCTCACTAAGTAGCTTAGTCTGGTTGTGAACCCAGATCCTCCAGTCTCAGCCTCCCAAGTACTGGGATTACAAGTGTGCGCCACCATGCCCCGCATTTAATGTGGTTTTTTTTGAGTGTGCTTTTTTGGACTAATTTATAGTAAAGTACAAATAACAATAAAAAGTGTCTACATTTACCATTTAGGATTGAATACTTTATTCATAATGCCTCATTCTCTGGGCATGGTGACACATGCTTATAATCCTGAGGTTGAGATAGGAGGATCACAGGTTTGAAGCCAGCCTCAGCAATTTAGTGAGACTATCACTAACTTAGTGAGACCCTGTTTCCAAATAATAAAATAAAAAGCTCTGAGGGTATAGCTTAGAGGTAGAATGGCCCTGAGTTCAATCCCCAGTACCACAAAAATAAACGCATAACAGCTTAATAATTATTTATTTATTGCACTAGGGATTGAACCCAGGTGTGTTCTTTTTTTTTTTTTTTTGCGGTACTGGGGATTGAACTCGGGCATTCTACCTCCGAGCTATACCCCCAACCCTATTTTTTATTCTTTATTTTGAAACCGGGTCTCACTAAGTTGCGGAGTGCCTCACTAGGTAGCTGAGGCTGGCCTCGAACCCGGATCCTCCGGTCTCAGCCTCCCGAATGCTGGGATTACAAGCATGTGCCACCACGCCTGGCCCCGGGTGTGTTCTATGTCTGAGCTAGACCCCCAGCCCTGCTTTTTTGTTTTTGTTTTTGTTTTTTGTGATACTGGGCAGTTGTGGAGGGCCTAAAAAGTTGTTGAGGCTGGCCACGAATTTAAGATCCTGTCTCAGCTTCCCAAGTACTAGGATTACACCATTCTTGGCTTATTTTTTGTTTTGAAACAGGGTCTTGCTAAGTTGCTGAGGCTAGCCTCGAACCTGCGATCCTCCTCTCTCAGTCTCCCAAGTACTGAGATTACAAGTGTGCACCACCATGCCTGGCTTCATAATGTCTTATTCCTAATTTAGAGTAATTTGTTGATATGGGAACTCAAACATATGTGTCTTTTCTTTTTCCTTTTTTTTTTTTTTTGTGTGTGTGGTACTGGAGAGCAAACCCAGTTGCATTTTACCTCTGAGATATACACCTGCCCTGTTTATTTTTTGCTGATATAAAAACTTTATATTTTGAAATAATTTTAAACTTAAAGATTGCCGGGTGTGGTGGCTCAGCTTGTAATCCCAGTACTTGGGAGGCTGAGACTGGAGAATCTGAGTTTGCCTCCAGCCTCAGTTACTTAGTGAGGTTCTCTGCAACTTAGTGAGACCCTGTTTCAAAATAAAGAATAAAAAATAGGACTAGGGGTGTAGCTTGAAGGTAGAATGCCCCTGGGTTCAATCTCCAGTGCCACCAAAAAACCACAAAAATTTAACGATTGTAAGAATAATGCTTGCCGGGCGTGGTGGCGCACGCTTGTAATCCCAGCATTCGGGAGGCTGAGACCGGAGGATCCGGGTTCTTGGCCAGCCTCAGCTACCTAGTGAGGCCCTCTGCAACTTAGTGAGACCCTGTTTCAAAATAAAGAATAAAAAATAGGGCTGGGGGTATAGCTCAGAGGTAGAATGCTCCTGAGTTCAATCCCTAGTATTGCAAAAAAAAAAAAAAAAAGAGAGAGAAAGAAGAGCACAGCCAAGCTGACTATAATCCTTGTACTTGGGAAGCTGAGACAGGAGGTTAGCAAGTTCGAGGACAGCCTCAGCAAGTGAGACTCGCAACAACCCAGCGAGACCTTGTTTCCAAATAAGAAATAAATATCGGGCTGGGGGTATAGCTGGAAGGTAGAGTCCCTCTGGATTCAATCCCTAGTACCACAGGGGGAAAAAAATAAAAAAGAATAAGAAGAGCACAGCCAGGCGTGGTGGCACACGCTTGTAATCCCAGTACGTGGGAGGCTGAGACTGGATGATTTGGGTTTGTGGACAGTCTCTGCTATTTAGTGAGGACCTCCACAACTTAGTGAGACCCTGTTTCAAAATAAAGAATAAAAATAACAGGACTAGGGTGTAGCTTGGAAGTAGAATGCCCCTGGATTCAATCCCCAGTACTGCAAAAAAAAAAAAAAAAAAAAAAAGAGCACAGTTACCGAGTCAATAAATTAATATTGATATACCAATCACTGCCATATATTCATCAGACACCAATGTGTGTGTGTGTTACTAGCGATTGAACCCAGTAGGGCATTCTTCCTCTAAGTTACACCCATAGCCCTATTTTATTTTTTAGTTTTGAAACAGTCTCACTAAGTTGCAGAGGCTAACTATGAACCTGCAATCCTGTCTCAGCCTTCTAAGCACTGGGATTATAAGTGTGCATCACCATGCCTGGCTCTTATTTACTTATTTAGTCCTGGGGATTGAACCTAGAGGCATTCTACCTCCAAGCTATGCCCCTAGCCTGATTTTATTTCTTTATTTGGAAACAGGGTCTAATTAGGTTTTTGAGAGCCTCGCTATGTTGCCAAGGCTGGCTTCGAACTTCTGATCCTTCTGTCTCAGCCCCATGCACTGGGATTACAGTATGTACCACCACACCTGTTTTTTTTTTTTTTTTTTTTTTTGTGGTGCTAGGGATTAAACTCAGGGACATTCTATGTCTGAGCTACATCCCCAGACCTATTTTATTTTTTATTTGGAAACAGGGTCTTACTAAGTTGCAGAGAGCCTCACTAAGTAGCTGAGGCTGGCCTTGAACCTGCCATCCTTCTGTCTCAGCCTCCTAAGTACAAGATTACAAGCATTCAAAACCACGCCAGGCCATATTTACTTTACAAATGTATGTATGGTTTGTAGATTTCTTTTTTGCGGTACTGGGGATTGAACCCAGGGGCATTCTACCTCCGAGCTATACCCCCAGCCCTATTTTTTACTCTGTATTTTGAAACAGCTTGGAGAAGTGGTTTTTTTTGTTGTTGTTGTTTTTGTTTTGCGGTACTGGGGATTGAACTCAGGGGCATTCTACGTCTGAGCTACACCCCCAGCCCTATTTTTTTATTCTTTATTTTGAAACCAAGTTTCACTAAGTTGTGGAGTGCCTTACTAGGTAGCTGAGGCTGGCCGCGAACCCGGATCCTCCGGTCTCAGCCTCCCAAATGCTGGGATTACAAGCATGTGCCATCACGCCTGGCTGGAGAAGTGTTTTTTAAAACCAGAATCCACAGCTGGACATTATGGCATACTCTGTAATCCTAGTACTTGGGAGGCTGAGACAGGAGGATGGCAGGTTCGAGGATAGGCTCAGCATGTAGTGAGACTCTTATCAACCTAGTGAGCTCCTGTTTGAAAATAAAAATAAAATAGGGCGCAAGAGTATGCAAATAAGTAGCACACTCGTGTAATCCCGGTATTTGGGAGGCTGAGACAGAAGGGATCTCAGGTTTGCGACCAGCCTCACCTACTTAGTGAGGCCCTCTACAACTTAGACCCTTTTTCAAAATAAAGAATTAAAAATAGGGCTGGAAATGTAACTCAGAGGTAGAATGCTCCTAGGTTCAATCCCCAGTACCACAAGAATAAATAAATAAAATCAGGATCTAATTGAGTTCATGCATTACATTTGGTTCTATAAGTCTTTTTACTCCATAACAACTCTGTGTGTGTGTGTGTTTAAGGCATTAGTCTTTAAGGTGGTGTTGTGGCACATACCTGTAATTCTAGTACTTGGGAGGTTGAGACAGGAGGATCACAGGTTTGAGGACAGCCCCAGCAAGTAGTAAGATATTTCATAACCTAGTGAGACCCTTTTTCAAAACAAAAAATAAAAAGGGCTGGAGGTATAGATTGGAGGTAGAATGCCCTTGTGTTCAATCCCAAGTACCACAAAAAATAAGTAAAAAGGAATAAATAAAAAATAAATACATGAAAAAGGACTAGGGGTGTAGGTCAGTGGTAGAATCATCTTGGGTTTAACCCTCAGTAGTGTTCATGTGCTCATGTGTGTACACATACACATACACATAGACATTGATCTTAAGAATGCCAGTGTCTTAATTGGGATTTTGTAGTTTTTTGTTTTTGTTTTGGTTGGGGTGGGGTACTGGGGATTGAACCAGGGATACCCTACCACTGAGCTACATCCCCAGACTTCTATTTTATTTTGAGACAGGGTCTTGCTAGTTGCTAGAGTTGGCTGCAAACTTGTGATCTTCCTGTCTCAGCCTCCCAAGTACTGGGATTACAGATGTTCATCACCATGCCTGTCCATGCATTACTTTTTTTCCGCCCCCCTGTACTGGGAATTGAACCCAGGGCCATTCTATCTCCAAGCTACACCTCAACCCTATTATTTATTCTTTATTTTGAAACGGGGTCTCACTAAATTGCAGAGGTCCTCACTAAGTTGTTGAGGCTGGCCATGAACCTGCAATCATTCTGTCTTATTGTCTCAGCCTCCCAAGTACTGGGATTACAAGCATGTGCCACCACACCAGGCTCATACATTACTTTTTTTTGTGTGTGTGGTACTGGGGATTAAACCCAGGGGCATTCTACCTCT
Source organism: Graphiurus murinus (assembly GCA_004027655.1). Classification (NCBI taxonomy): domain Eukaryota; kingdom Metazoa; phylum Chordata; class Mammalia; order Rodentia; family Gliridae; genus Graphiurus; species Graphiurus murinus. Next base: position 920 of record PVLC010049644.1, on the reverse strand, counting down.
GAGCTACATCTCCAGCCCTATCTTTAATTCTTTATTTTGAAACATGGTCTCACTAAGTTGGGGAGGTCCTCACTAAGTAGCTGTGGCTGGCCTCGAACCTGCAATACTCCTGTCTCAGCCTACCAAGTACTGGGATTATAAGCATGTGCCACCACACCCAGCTTATACATTACTTTTAATTAAATGTTTTATGGCATAGTAAGTTGTAGAGTTCTTGTGTTTTAAGACTTCTGTCTCTCTTGTACTAAATTGCTCCTAATTTTTATCCTAGGAGAAAATATTTTGTCATGTTGGGAGAAAATAACGGAGCAAGCACTGGAAGGGAATGACATAGACTTAAAAACCCTTAGCGAGTCTTCAGAAGCAGTTAATGTGGAAGAAAGGTACTGTTCATGTGGAGAGGAATAAAGAAATGTGACTGTTCACTACAGTAGCTAGTCTTTGTAATTGAGAACTTTCCTTGCTTAATGTTTCTGTACTTCTTTTTGGTTTTTGTTTTGTTTTCACTTGGGTATGTTTTTTACATATAAGGTTGATGGTACAACCTGTCACATATTATCAACAACAGAAAGAGGTTGAGAGATAATGGCTTTGACATTATATTAGAAGAACTGAGAAAAGTTTTTTCAATAGAAATATCTGAACAAAATTAATCTCTCAAATAGTTAAATCCAGCAGGACATGGTGGTGCAAGCTTGTAATCCCAGTACTTGGGAGGCTGAGATAGGATTGCAGGTTTGCCAGTTTGCTGCCAGGCTCAGCCACTTATTGAGATCCTGTTTCAAAATAAAGAATAAGCTGGGCGTGGTGGCGCACGCTTGTAATCCCAGCATTTGAGAGACTGAGACCAGAGGATCCAGGTTCGCGGCCAGCCTCAGCTACTTAGTGAGGCCCTCCACAATTTTTTTTTTTTTTTTTTT
>PVLC010049643.1:0-10367 GCA_004027655.1 Graphiurus murinus | reverse complement strand
TTTTATTTTATTTTATTTTTTGGCGGTACTGGGGATTGAACTCAGGGGCATTCTACCTCCGAGCTATACCCCCAGCCCTATTTTTTTTTTTTTTTTTTTGCGGTACTGGAGATTGAACTCAGGGGCATTCTACCTCCGAGATATACCCCCAGCCCTATTTTTTATTCTTTATTTTGAAACCGAGTCTCACTAAGTTGCAGAGTGCCTCACTAGGTAGCTGAGGCTGGCCGCGAACCCGGATCCTCCGGTCTCAGCCTCCCGAATGCTGGGATTACAAGCGTGCGCCACCACGCCCGGCTCCCCAGCCCTATTTTTTATACTTTATCTTGAAACCGAGTCTCACTAAGTTGCGGAGTGCCTCACTAGGTAGCTGAGGCTGGCCGCGAACCCAGATCCTCCGGTCTCAGCCTCCCGAATGCTGGGATTACAAGCGTGCGCCACCACACCCAGCTGTGTTCGCTATTTTTGGTGGCCCCTTTTGTTCATCCTCAGAAGGATAGACTGATCTGACACCACTGTTCATGGGGCTACATGGCCCACATTGTTCTTTGTTCATTTTTACTAACTCTTCAAAAGAAAGTCTTGATGCTTGTGTCTTTGTAAACGTTTTAGCATCTTTATCTCTTATGGTAACTTGTCTGCTTAACAGCCCCTGCAGTTGCCGGCTTGTTTTGTAATACATGACTGGCTTTCTAAAGTAAGAAGGCTCTAACTACTTTTGTGTGGGGAAAGATCCCCAGAGAGACGGCGGTAGCCCTGCCCGACGGAAAGGAAAAAAATGCATCAAAGATGGCGCAGAGGGGAAGTGGCGAGGGTGGAGGCCTAAGAGTATTTACCAGAGACCAGGATTGGACGAGGGATGTCTCCTCAGCGTGATCAAGACATTGATAGGTCCCTGGTAGTGTGATCAGCGTGTAAAGAGGCATGACCAAGATGGCCTTTACGCTGATTGGCCCTGCAAGGAGACACTCCTCTCACTCTCTCTATATAACACCTTGCCCCTCATGTAATAAACAGATGAGTCCTCCGATGCTCAGTCCCCGCCGTGTGTTCATTTCGTCGTGACCTTCCTTTTCCGCGGGGAACCCCCTTTTCGGGGTAGAGGCTCCAGGGAGATTGGGGTAGGGGCCCCCTTCATAGGGAGGACCCCACAGCTGGTTTCTCCGCTTGGTTTTGCCCTACGGTTTCACTGTACCTGTTCCCTGGGAAGAATGTGAGTATCTTCGCCCCGCAGCTAATCGGTCTACAGGGGAAGGTAGACCCATATAGAAAATGGGTAACACAACGGGAAAAGATAAAGAGCCAGCCCTTAAGGCCTTTAAATACATGCTTAGGAGTGAAGGGCTAGAACTGTCGGACTTACAGGAGGATGAGGTCTGGAGGGAGGTGGTCGATCTGGCGCCATGGATCACTTCGGGAGACCTTTTTTCTTTCCATACCTGGGACGGGGTATGTTTCAGGGCCGTAGTTCTTCCTCGGCTGCCAGGAGAGAGGGGGACTTCACCGGCCCGGAAGAGGGGGTGTGGTCGGCCTTCGATGCTGAGGGAAAAGCAGAGCTGTCAGTGCAAGCTTCGATCTTAAAGGACAAAAATTCTCTTGACCCAGGGGGCCAAATCCACTAGATATGGAAAAGAGTAGAGAGCCCCCTAGGGGCCTATATTCTTCCCTGGCCTGGATGGCCTTGGCCAGGCTCCATCAGGGAGAGGCCTCTGCCTCCCCAGAGGAGGTGGGGATTCCCAAATCTAAGGCAAGCCCCCTTCAGGGAGGCATGCCCCTCGGGGAGGGACCTCCCCCCTATGGCGGGGGGAATCCCTGCTGCAGGCTTTCCGGTCAATCTGAACCCCACCCCAGCTCAACAGGATCCCTGATATCCTTGGGAGCCTCAAAACTTAAAAAAATTTAAAAAGACGGTTAATGAGGATGGGCCTAATTCCCCCTGGAGACTATCTTGCAAGGACTGGCTCACCAACTTGGTGAGAACTTCAGCAACTTTTTGAGACCCTGTTTCAAAATAAAAAATAAATAAATTAATTAAAAAGGGCAAAAGGTCTAGCTTGGAGGTAAATTGTCCCTGAGTTCAAACCCCAGTTCCCCTCCAAAATAATACTAGCTACATTGGAACAACAGGCATAAACCAGGGAACATGTTTCAAAAAAAAATTTGGGTATAGAGCCACTCTGAGAATGGAATACCAAAATTTACAAGAGAACTTAACAAGTTACCAAGACTTGACCAGTAGTGAATTCGTTGTCATCTGTCTACTGATTACTAAAGTGATATTTGTCTAGATGAGTCGATTTCCAAATAATAGGTATCCATTTCATAACACAAGGATGTAATATGGTTTCTGAGAATGTCAATTGCATAGATTTTGCTTCTGTATGTAAAATTCTGAATGTGTCAGGCCCATGTTTTATAAGTAAAGTATGTTCACCGCCTGGTCAAAAATTGGCGGCCCTTAATGACAGCTGAACCACAAGAAGTACGATATTGATGTGTATTTCCTCAAAATGAGCCCAAACCCCTTTGGCTGCCGGCAAGAAACATAAAACTAATCCCACCAAGTCAGGGCCATCATGGCCCTGAACCAATGTCTCCCATTCCTTCCTCCACAGGATGAAGACGCTCTTATGGATGGCCCTGAGCGTGGAACTAACGCGGATGAAGGATCCTTGCGGCTCGCTCCCTGGACCTCATTCTCGGCCACCAAACTCCTCTCCCCTCCGCCCTCGACCCCTATAAGAGAGATGCCATCACTTCAAACTGGACCCCTGGGGAGCCCTCCTAATAGCTAGAGTGGTAGTCAGTGACGGGTAAGATCCCCTGAAAGATGGGGACAACCTAAGACAGGCACACTCTCAAAGGAGGGGCCACCCTCATAAAAAACAAAAAGGGGGAATTGTGGGGAAAAATCCCCAGAGAGAAGGCGGTAGCCCCGCCCGACGGAAAGGGAAAAAATGCATCAAAGATGGCGCAGAGGGGAAGTGGCGAGGGTGGAGGCCTAAGAGTATTTACCAGAGACCAGGATTGGACGAGGGATGTCTCCTCAGCGTGATCAAGACATTGATAGGTCCCTGGTAGTGTGATCAGCGTATAAAAAGGCATGACCAAGATGACCTTTACGCTGATTGGCCCTGCAAGGAGACACTCCTCTTGCTCTCTCTGTATAACTCTTTGCCCCTCATGTAATAAACGGATGAGTCCTCCGAAGCTCAGTCCCCGCCGTGTGTTCATTTCGTCGTGACCTTCCTTTTCCGCGGGGAACCCCCTTCTCAGGGTAGAGGCTCCAGGGAGATCGGGGTAGGGGCCCCCTTCGTCGGGAGGACCCACACTTTTGTATGATTATTAGTAATCAAGAATGGATTACTGAGCCGGGCGTGGTGGCGCACGCTTGTAATCCCAGCATTCGGGAGGCTGAGACAGGAGGATCCGGGTTCGAGGCCAGCCTCAGCTACCTAGTGAGGCACTCTGCAACTTAGTGAGACTCGGTTTCAAAATAAAGAATAAAAAATAGGGCTAGGGGTATAGCTCAGAGGTAGAATGCCCCTGAGTTCAATCCCCAGTACCGCAAAAAAAAAAAAAAAAAAAAAAAAAAATGGATTACTGCTGCCTATTTTTTCATCTTTTATTTTGGTCTGATCTTTTGTGAGGGTCTGCAGAATTCTTTTCTTTTAAGCACTGTTTTCTATAATTCTCAGCATTTAGTGTTCTCCACCTTATCTTCTGACCCCAGGCTAACAGTCAGCTTTTTGCAATCCAGTCCCAGCTAACAGCCAACTTCCAACTGACAAGGTTAGTCTCTAGCTGGAGCTTTTTGCTGATAGCATTGAGACAGAGAAAATGGGATTTTATTATTTTGCCTAAGTATAGCTCATTTTTTTAGCAATTAATACTACCCTTATTAACAATCAATACTGACTCAATCCCCATCAGTCACACTGGTTGAGCATAAGGGCAAAGTTCAATAACTGCTGGTGCCTGGAATTTGACCATTCCAGGGGTATTGTCCTCAGCTCATACACTGGGCCACTGGGCTGCAACCTCTTGGCTGATGAAACTCCCTTTTTGCCCCTCAAACAGTCTCTGCTCTTCCTCTTGGGACATTTTGCAGGAAGGAAATAGCTAAGAGGTTGGCACTGACAACTTCAGTTTACCCTCATCTGAAAGGTGATAGTTGCTCTGAGTTGGCTGAGATGGCCCTGACCAGGCTGTGGAACTAGACAGTCTGGCATATATAAGAATTCATCAATGACTTCACTTTCTCATAGGGTACATTTGCAGGGGGTGAAAATGTCTGCTGGGAGGCTTTTCCTATTGTTTCAATTATGTTGATGTTTAGTGAGGGGGGCTATTTGACTGGCTACCCTGCCCTGGTGTTCACAAGGAACTGGAGCTTGTGCCCCCCCCCCACACACACATACACACTGTTATTCAGACCATGGGCCCCTCGGGGTCTTCAGAGCCTGGTCACCTTCAGTTATCAAACAAACCAGCCTGACTGATTGCCAGGAGAGGAGCTGGGGAGGGGCCTGACGGCTCCTCATGTGGCTCTCTTCTTTTCTTAGGGCATTCCTTCTTCCAGTACCTGATTTCTTTGCAGAATGCACATGGGGCCTGGCAAAGATGAGCCCTCTTTCCTTTGGGTGGCCCTGGGCATTGTGGGCCAGGGGCCCTTGGGCTGTTGGTTAGACTGAAGGAGACCAGCCAGGGCCTGCAGCTTCTCAGTAAAGGAGGGAGCATGATGTTTCCAACTTAGAAGATCTGTTGTAGTAGAAGTGTGTCACACAATGTTGGTGGACTAGGCTACAACTGTCCATGTCCTTCCACCGTGGGGATTACCTGAACCTGCCTTAGAGGGAACTGCTACCAGATGACAGTAGAGATTTTAAAGTAGGGTTTTCATGAGGTCAACTATGAGGCTATAAATTTTGAGTAGATACCGTCATTGCTGGCGCTGGCAGTGGTGGGTAAGTGGTGGTGGTGGTGGTGGTGGTGGAGAGGATTCATCTGTGGCTCCATCAGATGTTGCTGTCAGGCTGGCTCAGGAGGATGGTGGAGTCGGGGTCCCGCTCAGCAGACTGGATGGCTGGTCGGATGGGTCAGGAGGTGATGATCACTGAGGAGGCGCTGAGGTGCTGGCGGGGCTGGCAGCTGCTGTCATGTCCGGGACACATACGATGGTGGCAGGTCTAGTTCCTCTGGGGTACTTCCAAAATGCATGGTACTTGGGATTCACCTGGTTGCTGCTTCCAATTTCCTAACTGACTACTAGAGTCCTGCCTTTTGGTGACTAAGATCTGGGAGATCAGACCTTGCAGCCATGTGGGGAAAGGGGTTCTGAACCAACTGGAGGCAAGGGTCAATGTAAGGAAGATGGTCCAGATGTTCTGGGTTGCCTGTGACTTGGTTCCAAATACATCAGATGACACCTTTTTTTTTTTTTTTTTTTTTTTTTTTTGAGAAACAGGATTGAACCCAGGGGCATTATACCTCTGAGCTACACCCCTAGCCCTATTTTTTTTTTTTATTCTTCAACCTCCCAAGTACTGGGATTACAAGTATGCACCACCACACCCAGCTCAAATGAGCCTTTTGATGGCCAATCTTCCCCAAAGTTTGGACATTCCACCTTGCACAGGGTGCGAAACCTTCCTGGGGTTAATTCAGGGCCATAATCAATTGTAAAAACCTCTCTAAAATTCCTGATTATAAGTTGGGCATGTTGGCACACACTTGTAATCCCAGTACTTGAGAGGCTGAGACCGGAGACTCCGGGTTCGCGGCCAGCCTCAGCTACTTAGTGAGGCCCTCTGCAACTTAGTGAGACCCTGTTTCAAAATAAAGAATAAAAACTAGGGCTAGGGGTATACCTCTGAGGTAGAATGCCCCTGGGTTTAATCCTCAGTACTGCAAATAAATAAATCCTGATGATGAAGCCTAAAGGAGTGGGCTTACTGTTTTTCCCTCCCGTTCCTGCCTAGATAGTCTGGACTAGTGCTGAGACACCTAAAACAGGTAACAGACAACACTTGTTTTGTCCATGCCCAGCTGTCCTTCTCATGGAGGTATTTCAGCGGTCTCTTGGCATAGGCAGAGCAGTATCACTCTCTCCTGGTCCCTCTGGTCAGATCAAGGACTTTCTAGAGTCTTTGTTGGACTGTCACTTAACTGTTACAGAATGGCCCTGGATCCAGGTAGCAGATTCACTGCTCACTGCAGACTTGTGAGGTGCAAACCCATGTCGGGCCCCGATGTCCATCTCAATCATACTTATTCACCATTCACACACACCCAACCCAAATCCTGAACTGAATTCCGGCTTTGTGTCCCTCAGGCACTACTCAGGGAATTCCCAAGGCAGTGGTCAGACCCCTTTTCCACTATACTTTTTTCTTTTTTTGATGGTACTGGAGATTGAACCCAGTGGCATTCTACCTCTGAGCTACATTCCCAGCCCTACTTTATGTTTTACTTTGAAACAAGGTCTCATTAGGTTGATGAGGCTGTCCTCAAACCTGTGATCCTCCTGTCTCATCCTCCCAAGTTTTGGGATTGCAGGCATGCACCACCATGTCCAGTCCTCTTACAGTATTCTGATAGTGGGTTCCTGACTGAGCCCTGGGGAGGCCTACCATGATTCAGATGTCAGCGCTGGATGGATAATGACCTGTTCCTTCTCTGGCCTAGGATCTCAGTGGCTGATCTCAGCCCTGGAGTTGACCACCTCTGAGAGAGGCCTCCAAATGGTAACAAAAAGGCCTTCAGCATGCTCAGTGGATCAACGTCTGTGACAGGGAAGGCAGACTCCCAAGACACAGACTAGAGGAGGCAAAGTGCCTTGGGTCCCATCCCCGGGACCAGACCAGCCTGAAAGTGCCTCCTGGCTGGGTCGCCAAAATGTTGCAGGAAGCTAGGTCCCCAGAGACAAGAGACAGTGACTGGCATTGGATAGCAAGTTACTTTATTCACCAGTGAAGGCTCAGTAAGCAAAGCTTTGGGTCTGAGCCCCAAACTCAGAACATGCAAATTCTTATGCATTTGGTCACCTAATTTTAGAGGGGAGGCATAAACAAGAAACTTGTTTTTCCTACCCTAAGCAAGATGCATAAACAGAACAGCAATTAGTATATTAATTCTTTCTCCATCAGTTCTGTGACTTATCTTGTGGGCTGTCTGGAGAGGTTCTGGTTAATAACATCTAAGGGGGCCCATCAAGTAGCGACATTCTTCTATCTTATTCCTAGACTTCTAGCCAAGAGTAGCTTCAAGGACCTAGCTGGGCTCCTGCCTCAGAATAGCTTCAAGGACATAGCTGGGTTCCTGCCTCACACAAAGGCACAGGGCTTGGCAATGGTTCAGCCTTGGTAGTAGGACTCTTTATGCTCTTCCTTGCCTTGGATGACAGGGCTGCAGCCCATCCAGGCTACAGACCACTCCTCCTCCTCGTGAGGACAAAGACACATCAGCCACCCAGTACCACCATGCCTAATCATCTTTATAAAACACCGTTTTGTGACAGCCACAATACCAGGGCCATGGAATACATAAGAAACATGTGTGAGACCTGATATGCAGGCAATAAAAAAAGTCCAAGGGGATAGAACAAGACAGATGGGCAGAGTCCTGGTGTTTTAGGATGAAAAACTTTCTAACCAGAATCTGGCCCACATCACAGGAAAATCTGGTACTGTAAGAATTAACCACTCATCATGCCGGGCATGGTAGTGCATGCTTGTAATCTCAATACTTGGGAGGCTGAGACAGGAGGATCACAGGTTTGCAGTGAGCCTCAGCCACTTAGTGAGGCCTGTCACAACGTAGTGAGACCCTGTTTCAAAATAAAGAATTAAAAATAGGGCTGGGGGTGAAGCTCAGAGGTAGAATGCCCCTGGGTTCCATCCCTAGTACGGCAAAAAAAAAAAAAAAAGAATTAACCACCCATCAAAGAAGGCAGAATGAATGATAATCAGAGATGCCTCAACAGCAGTGTGTCACAAAGCTGTTCAAGATAGCCAGATTACATTTCAAATAAAGTAATAAAACCTCACTGAGAGCTGGGCATGGTGGCGCAGGCTTGTCATCCCAGTACTTCGGAGGCTGAGACAGGATGATTGCAGGTTGGCAGCCAGCCTCAGCTACTTAGTGAGGCCCTCCGAAACTTAGTGAGACCCTGTTTTCCAAAATAAAGAAAAAGCCGAGTGTGGTGGCACACGCCTGTAATTCCAGTACTTAGGAGGCTGAGACAGGAGGATCGCAGGTTCGAAGACAGCCTCAGTAAGTAGTGAGACTCATCAACCTAAAGAGACTCTGTTTCCAAATAAAAAATAAAATTAGCCCTATTTTTTATTCTTTATTTTGAAACAGGGTCTCACTGAGTTGCGGAGTGCCTCACTAGGTAGCTGAGGCTGGCCTCTAATCCAGATCCTCCGGTCTCAGCCTCCCAAATGCTGGGACTACAAGCGTGCGTCACCATGCCCAGCCATTATTTGCCTTAAAGTCTTGAAACTGGTCTAAAAATTAAGCTACCCAAGAATGGAGACCACGTCTTATTTTGTGGTCTTCCTGGAGGCAGGCATGAGGATGCTCAACAGTTTTAAGATGGGATGACCCCTGGATAGGAGTTAAAAAACTGGATTTTGGTTCTAGAATAACATTCTTTACTTGATATGGGGCAAACTATGAAGATCTTATTTTCCTGGTTGTAATGAAAAGATTGAACAAGACAGTAATATATGGTCCCTTCTAACTCTAAAATTATAAAATTTAAGATCTTACATCTAGGTCCTCTTTCCCTGTCTAATTTCTTCCTATGTTAGTGATTGCTTCAACACAACAGAATAAACAGAATATTACAGAATGAAGAGTCTCATTCTAATCATATTATAGTTATTCCAAAGTCATGTAAACTGATAAAGTTCTTGCAAAAATATAAAACTTTGTTTTACATTCTTTTTTTTTTTTTTTTGTGGCACTAGGGATTGAACTCAGGGGCATTCTACCTCCGAGCTACACCCCCAGCCCTATTTTTTATTCTTTATTTTGAAACTGAGTCTCACTAAGTTGCGGAGTGCCTCACTAGGTAGCTGAGGCTGGCCGAGAAACCGAATCCTCCGGTCTCAGCCTCCCGAATGCTGGGATTACAAGCGTGCGCCACCACGCCCGGCTTGTTTTACATTCTTACAAAGTATACCTTTAACTGCATTTTTAAGCACAGGAAAAATAAAAGAAAAACCCATCGAAATAATGCTTGTGTTAGGGTTGTTCAGTGATTATTTTTCCCTAAACAGTTTTATGTAATGTAAAGCACTTTTAATACTTGTAAAGATGAGGATTGTAATGAGAAAGGTCCTGGAAAGAAAGTCATGAGGTTCAAGCTGCAGCCTTGCTCTCAGTTTCCTAATTCAATGTGAGGACAGTACCAGTTTACAAAGCTGTGAAGGTAAACGAAAGATTGATAAGTGCATTGGAACATATATTGTAGGATTAAAAAGAAAGTGTCGGTGTAGTAGGTGCAGGAAAATTACTTGTTGACTAGTTAAACAATTTCCTGGACGAACTTGATGCTTCTCTTTACACTCAGCAGTAGTCATGTCTTCATTTCCAATTTTCTTGCTGTGCTGGAAAGAAGTTGGCCCAAGATTGCAATTTGGGGGGGGGGGGCAGGGGGAAAAGCAAGACTGTGGGTAGGCAGAGGTTGAAAGCAAAGTTTAATGTAGAGAATATCAAATTGGCCTATGTAATGTGTCAACTTCTATCAGCAACTTTGGTAAGATAACCAGTTTTCTATTTATGAGGAATTGCAACCGGTCAGGAAGGCAGCAGGCAGAGACTGGAGAGATTAAAGCAGAATTCAGAATTAAGGATGAATGTGGCCAGGCATGGCGGCACACACCTGTAATCCCAGTACTTGTGAGACTGAGATGGGAGGATCCCAGGTTCATGACCAGTCTCAGCAACTCAGCGAGGCCCTCAGCAACTTAGTGAGACCCTGTTTCAAAATAAAATGTAAAATAGGGTTGAGATGTAGCTTAGAAGTAGAATGTCCCTGAGTCGATTCCCAGTACCACACACACACACACACACACACACACACACACACACATGAAAAAAGATATATGTGAATCTACGTACATCAATCAGTTCTTGGCTTTGAGGTTATAATTTTTAAAACTTGTATAGCAGTACTTGGGAGGCTGAGATAGGAGGATCACAGATTCAGGGCCAGACTCAGCTACTTAGTGAGGACTTCTACAACTTAGTGAGACCCTTTTTCAAAATTAGAAGTAAATTAAGCCGGGCGTGGTGGCGCACGCTTGTAATCCCAGCATTTGGGAGGCTGAGACTGGAGGATCCGGGTTCGCGGCCAG
>PVLC010049642.1:0-10362 GCA_004027655.1 Graphiurus murinus | reverse complement strand
AAAAAAAAAAAAAAAAAAAAAAAAAAAAAAAAAAAAAAAAAAAAAAAAAAAAAAAAAAAGAATCAGGGCTTTTCGTAAGCTCAGTTTGAGTCACCAGCAAAAAGTGGTTGCCAAAGCGAATTCAACTTTAAACTATATTACTGGAGTTAAAGTATTTGGAATAAAGGAGAAGGCAGATACTTCTGCTCTACTCTAAGTTGGCCAGGTGTTATGGGAGTGACTGTTGAGTGAACTCTGAACATGTTCAAGCTAAAGAGTTAGTTGTTACTAAAGCTCCAACATGCGAAGAATTAGACTTCCGCTGCGTGACCCCCAGGATGCATGGCAAGGGCCACCAGGCATCAAAGTTCAGCTTAGTGGAGCGCACTGGGAGCCAGAGTTCAACTCAGAGGAAGGAAAAGCAGCTGCTCATCAAAGGCACGAGCTGCGTGGAGGCAGTGAGCGCCCCGTCACTGGAGGGCTGGGGCTCTGCTCGCCAGACATGTTGGCAGGAAGGTCAGCATCAGAAGGAATTTGAACTTGATAATTGATCTTGGAGGTCCCCCTACCAAAACCTGGGGTTGTCCTCCCCTGCTCTTCCTGCATTCTTCCTCCCCTGTTCCTAGCTGGCCTGGCCTTCTAGCTGGGTCACTTTCCAGTTCTCCAGCAGGTCTTCCTGGGGATACCACTTGAACTGACTGCATAGCCTCCATCTTTTCATTATCTAGCATTTTTTTTTTTTTTTTTTTTTTTCTTTTTGACACTGGGGATTGAACTCAGGGACATTCTACCTCTGAGCTATACACCCAGCCCTATTTTATTTTAATTAATTAATTAATTGTTGTACTGGGGATTGAGCCCCCAGGGGCATTCTACTTCTGAGCTATACTCCCATTTTATTTGGAAACAGGGTCTCAGTAGGTTGATGAGAGTCTCACTAGGTTGCTGAAGCTGTCCTCAAACCTGTGATCCTCCTGTCTCAGCCTCTTTTGTTTCTTTCTTTCTTTCTTTTTTTTTTTCTTGTTTTGTTATTGGGGATTGAACCCAGAGGCATTCTACCTCCAAGCTACAGCCTCCAGGTGATTTTATATCTTATTTGGAAACAGGGTCTCACTAGGTTGCTGAGAGCCTCACTAAGTTGCCAAAGCTGGCTTTGAACCTGCGGTTTTCCTGGTTCAGTCTCCCAAGTACTGGGATTACAAGCGTGCACCACCATGTCTGGCTATCTGGCTTTGTTTTTCTTTTATTTATTTATTTTTGGTACTGGGGATGGAACCCAGGAGTATTCTACCTCCGAACTATATCCCTAGCCTTATTTATTTTTTATTCTTTATTTTTTATTTTTATTTTTTTTGCGGTACTGGGAATTAAATTCAGGGGCATTCTACCTCCAAGCTACACCCCCAGCCCTATTTTTATTCTTTATTTTGAAACCGAGTCTCACTAAGTTGCGGAGTGCCTCACTAGGTAGCTGAGGCTGGCCGCGAACCCGGATCCTCCGGTCTCAGCCTCCCAAATGCTGGGATTACAAGTGTGCGCCACGTGGGCCACCACACCCAGCTATTTTTCGTTTTCTTTTGCACTACTGGAGATTGAACCCAGGGGCATTCTACCTCTGAGCTACACCCCCAGTCCTATTTTTTATTCTTTATTTTGAAACAGAGTCTCACTAAGTTGCATAGGGCCTCACTAAGTAGCTGAGGCTGGTCGAGAACCTGCCTCCTCCAGTCTTAGCCTCCCAAGTACTAGGATTACAAGCAAGTGCCACCCTGCCCGGCTATTTTGTGGTACTGGGGGTTGAACTCAGGGGCATTCTATCTCCAGCCCCCCAGCCCTATTTTTTATTCTTTTTTTTTTTTTTTTTTTTTTTTGCGGTACTGGGGATTGAACTCAGGGGCATTCTACCTCTGAGCTATACCCCCAGCCCTACTTTTTTATTCTTTATTTTGAAACAGGGTCTCACTAAGTTGCAGAGGGCCTCACTAGGTAGCTGAGGCTGGCCTCGAACCCGGATCCTCCTGTCTCAGCCTCCCAAATGCTGGGATTACAAGCGTGCGCCACCACGCCTGGCTATTTTTCTTTTCTTTTTTTTTTTCTTTTGTGGTACTGGGGGTTGAACTCAGGGGCATTCTACCTTCAGCCCCCAGCCCTATTTTTTATTCATTTTGAAACCGAGTCTCACTAAGTTTCAGAGTGCCTCACTAGGTCGCTGAGGCTGGCCGTGAACCTGGATCCTCTGGTCTCAGCCTCCCAAATGCTGGGATTACAAGCATGCGCCACCACGCCCGGCTTGTATTTTTCATTTTGAAACAGAGTCTTGCTAAGTTGTGGAGGGCCCTGCTAAATTGCTAAGGTTGTCCTCGAACCTGTGATCTTCTCCTCATGTCTTATCCTTCCAAGTACCGGGATTACAGACATGTGGCCCGGAGCCCAGCTCTTTATTGTTCTTTCATTGTGCTATCTTATATGTTCCTTGAGGGCAGATGCCTGTTTTCTGTTAACAGGATCAAAGCTTACTAATCATTAGTTGGGTATGGTGGGGCATGCCTCTGATCCCAGCTACTCAGGAGGCTGAGGCAGGAGGATCACGAGTTTAAAGCCAGGCTGGGCAACTTAGAGAGCTCTTGCCTCAGAATAAAATGAAAAGGGCAGGGGATGTAGCTCAGTGGCAGAGTACTTGCTTGGCATGTGTGAGGCCCTGGGTTCAATCCCCAGTACCACCAAAAACCCCCCAAAGACTTATGAATGATTGACTGCTTCCACCCTTCTAACCCTCTTCCCCAAGATAATTTTATCCCTCACTTGTTGCTTGAAACCTTGTCTTGGCCTGCTTCTTCCAGGGTTATGTGTGTGTGTGTGTGTGTGTGTGTGTGTGTGTGTGTGTGTGTGTATGTGTTACTGGGGATCGAACCCAGAGGCATTCTATCTCCAAGCTACACCCCTAGCCCTATTTTTTAAATTTTCATTTTGAAACAAGGTCTCACTAGGTTGATGAGAGTCTCACTACTTGCTGAGGCTGTCCCTGAACCTTCGATCCTACTGTCTCAGCCTCCCAAGTACTGGGGTCAGAAGCATGCGCCACATGCCTGGTTTTATTTTATTTTGAAACAGGGTCTCAGTAGATTGATGAGAGTCTCACCAGACACAGGAAGAAATCCAATGGAAAGTGGAAACAAGTGCCCCAGTGGAGGTGTCATGGCAGGTCTGGATGGGGAACTGGAAGCCCTGGGTCCCTCTTTCAGCTATCACTTGCCAGCCACATGATTTTAGGTAAGTCCCTTCACCAGTCCATGAGCCTTCCATCTCTTAAAAATTACAGTTCTAAGCCGGGCGTGGTGGCGCACGCTTGTAATCCCAGCACTCGGGAGGCTGAGACCAGAGGATCTGGGTTCACCAGCCTCAGCTACCTAGTGAGGCACTCCGCAAGTTAGTGAGACTCGGTTTCAAAATAAAGAATAAAAAATAGGGCTGGGGGTATAGCTCAGAGGTAGAATGCCCCTGAGTTTAATCCCCAGTACCGCAAAAAAAAAAAAAAAAAAAAAAAAATACAGTTCTAGCCGGGCGTGGTGGCACACGCTTATAATCCCAGTAGTTGGAAGGCTGAGACTGGAGGATCAGGGCTTGTAGCCAGCCTTAGCTACTTAGTGATGCCCTTCAAAACTTAGTGTGACCCTGTTTCAAAATAAAGAATAAAAAATAGGGCTGGAGGTGTAGCTCAGAGGTAGAATGCCCCTGGGTTCAATCCCTAGTGACACACAAATAAATAAATAAATTTTATAAAATAAAAAAAATAAGCCGGGCGTGGTGGCGCACACTTGTAATCCCAGCATTCGGGAGGCTGAGACCGGAGGATCCAGGTTCTTGGCCAGCCTCAGCTACCTAGTGAGGCACTCCGCAACTTAGTGAGACTCGGTTTCAAAATAAAGAATAAAAAATAGGGCTGGGGGTATAGCTCGGAGGTAGAATGCCCCTGAGTTCAATCCCCAGTACCGCAAAAAAAAAAAAAAAAAAAAAAAAAAAAAACCAGTTCTAGCTGAGTGTAGTGATGCATAACTGTAATCCCAGTACTTGGGAGGCTGAGACAGGAGGATTGCAGGTTTGAGGCCAGCCTCAGCAATTTAGTGAGACCCTCAGCAACTAAGCAAGACCCTGTTTCAAAGCAAAAAACAAAAGGGTTGGGAAGTGTAGTTCAGAGATAGAATGCCTTTGGCTACAATTCCCAGTACTGTGAAAGAAGGAAGGATGAAAGGAAGGAAGGAAGGAAGGAATTTAGTTCTAGCTAGATGTGGTGCACACCTGTGATCCTAATACTTGGGAGGCTGAGACAGGAGTATTGCAGGTTCAAGATCAGTATCAGCAACTTGGTAAGATACTCAGCAACTTAGTGAGACCCCGTTTCAAAATAAAAAATAAAATTGGGCTGGGAGTGTGACTTGGAGGTAGAATGCACCTGGGTTCAATCCCCAGCCACACACACACACACACACATACACACACACACACACACACACACACACCAATAACCAAAAAACCAAACACAAACAAACAAAACCCCCCAAAACAAAAAACAAACCAACCAAAGAAAGAACTGTGCTCTTTTCACCGTGGTCAAAGCTCAGTGAGTGTTGATCTCTCTCTCTCTCTCAACAACCCTTTCCTTTAATTTATTTAATTGCTATCCTCAGAATAAAGAAGACCTTGCAGCTAAATCCACCCAATCTTTCTTTTTAACATTTGGAGAAACTGAGGCCGAGAGGGTGGGAGTGAGAAGGCTGACTCCCATACCTTGGACTCTCAGGCCTCTCTCTGGGGTCTCCTTTCTCCTGAGACTTGATTAGAAAGGGGTTTATAGTCAAGCACGGCGCATACACTGGTAATCTCAGTGACTCCTAAGGCGGAGGCAGGAGGGTCATAAGTTGAAGGCCAGCTTGGCCAACTTAGGGAGCCCCTGTCTCAAAAAAAAAAAAGAAAAGAAAAGAAAAGAAAGCGGGCTAGGAGTGTAGCTTAGTGGTAGAGAATCCCTATATAGCAAAGGAAAAAAAAGGTTGCCTAGCATTGCTGCCTTAGATTGCTCTTACATTTGGTCTAGATCTCCTGCTGCGTCCTCTTCTATCTTCAGACCTTCAGTGAGATGTGTGCTATCTGCCTGGACAGAACCACACTTGAGGCTTATACAGGTCCCAGTTCAGATGTTGCTCCACGATCCAGACATCCCAGTCCAGGGAACCAAGTGCACCCCAAGTCCTCACCACACTGAATTAAAACCCTCTGTGTAGTCGGGTATGGTGGCACACACTTGTAATCCCAGTACTTGGGAGGCTGAGACAGGAGGATTGCAGGTTCTCCGCCAGCCTCGGCAACTTAGTGAGGACCTCCGCAACTTCGTGAGACCTTGTTTCCAAATAAGAAATAAAATTGGAGCCGGGCATGGTGGCGCAGGCTTGTAATCCCAGCATTCAGGTGGCTGAGACCAGAGGATCCGGATTCAAGGCCACCCTCAGCTACCTAGTGAGGCACTCCACAACTTAGTGAGACCCAGTTTCAAAATAAAAGAATAAAAAAATAGGGCTGGAGGCATAGCTCGGAGGTAGAATGCCCCTGAGTTCAATCCCCAGTACCATAAAAATAAATAAATAAATAAATAAATAAGTAAATAAATAAATAAATAAAATTGGGCTTTGGATGTAGCTCAGAGGTAGAATGCCCCTGGGTTCAATTCTCAGTGCCACAAAACAAACAAAGACAAAACAAAACAAAACAAAAAACCTCTGTGTACTTGCCTGTCTCCAACTAGGCTGTCAGCTGTGTGAGGGCAAAGATCTAATCTGTCTTGTCACCAATATATACTGGTATCTAGTTTAGTGCCCAGCACTAGGCCTCGATGAGTTAGTAGGAGGAAAAAGGAAAGGGCAAATGTCAATAAGATATCACAAGGTACCAGGATAGAATTGTCCAGTTGTCGGGTGGGGTGTGCTGCCTATGTAAATGGAAATCTTAGCTAGAAGGCAGTGGTAATGGGGAGGGAAGGAAGGCAGTTGATGATGGTTGGGGGAAAGGGGTCTTTTGAAATCCTTGGCTTTGCTAACCTGGGAGGGCTTCTGAGTAGGTGGCAGGAAGAGTCTCAGCCATGCTGGGGATAAGAGGAAGTGGTTGTGAGCGTCTAGAATCCCTCACGTGGGATCTTTTTATGGAGGAAAACCCAGACGACAGCTTAGCTGGGGGAGGAGGAAGCCGAAGGGGCAAGGGAGCTGGTAGGAGCTTTGGACGTGGCTGGAGGTTGGTATCTGATACTGGGGTCTAGAGGGTCCAAGAGCTCTGGGACCACCCGGGGCACAAAAAGAAAGGCGAAAGGTAGCTTCCTCCTGTTGGTCCTTCTCTTTGATAGAGACCCTGGGAGGACAGGCTGCCTCTGCTGCTTTTTTTCGGTGTCCTCCTCCAGGTGTCCAGGCGTCAGGTACAAGCATCCTTCCTAGGGCGAGGATCCGGAGGCGGCAGAGGAGGCCTGCTGAATGCGGGTGGCATGGCAGGGACCGGGGGCCCTTCCTCCTCGCACGCCCGGGAAGGATCTCTTTGCCTCGCTAGAGGAGCGCTCGGGCGGTCTGCTAACGTCCCTCTTCTGCGAACCACCACGTGAGCACACTTTTGCGAGCGGTTGCTACGCCAGATGTAGCCACCAGGGGGCAAAAAGCAGCCGTTCAGGTCAGTGTCCCTCCTCTGCTCCACCCAGCCGCACCTGAGGCCAAGATGGGCGGTGCCTCACCTGGCTCCGCGGAGAGCCCGCGGTTTGGTTAACCCCTTCCTGTCTGGTCTGCAGTACTTCGCTCAGGCAGACATTCGTAGCGGAACTGGGGGGGGGGGGGAATCTGACAGAGGAGGGGTGTTGCCTAGGGGAGGGGCTAGGGTAGAGTCAGGGCTTCCAGTAGCACAGGTCCTTGTCCCAGCAGAAGCCGAGGGAGGCCAGCATTCGGGCGGGTAGCTAGCCCCTCGGATGGGTGAAAACCCCTCAGGGCGGCGAGAGAGGCCAGGGCTGTGGTCACCTGCGCTGGGACCTCACAGGCGGGCGCGATTCCGAACCAGTTGGCTTCGGAACCAGACTTCCGGGTCCCCGCAACCTTCCATCAGTCGGGGCCGCGGCCTCGACTAGTGGGGGAGAGTAGCCAGAGAGTAGATGAGAGGCCCAGGGGTGGCAGTGGAGAGGTGGCCGGTTAGGACTGGGCCAGAGAGGAGGCTGGATTCCGTAGCGTCCAGGTGCCGGGCATTGCGCGCTGCTTTTCCGGTCCCACGCAGCCCTTCTGGGCTCTGAGTTCCGGGATTGCGTTCCGGGCCGCAAAGTGTTAAACTGTGGGTGGGAGCAGGGTCTGGAGTCCCTCCCTCCTACCCTCACGGCATCACCTCCTCTGGGTCCACCCGGCTGGTACGTGAGGAGTTAAGTCTGCATGCAATCTGCAAAACTGGAGCCTGAGAAAGGGAGGAGGGGAGAAGGAGAGAGCCGAAGGGGGAAGCGGACTGCGGGAAGACAGCGCCAGGAACCCCCTCCTCAAGGGCCTGGCCCCAGGTCCCCCAGCCCCCAAAGAGGCCCTGCCCTCCCCGGGGTCGAGCTCTCTCCCCCGCCCTGCCCCCGCCCTCCAGCTTTGTGTCCCCAGGAGGGTGGGCTGCAGGATTTCCAGCCAAGCCTTGGCTGCCTGCTCAGTTTTTCCAAACCCTCCAGTCGGGGAAGGCGGGAGCCCTTGTCAGGATAAGAGTCCCTCCCCCTGCCCCGGCCAGCCCCCTCTCTCAGCCTTCGGTTTCCTGCCCCTGCACCTCTTCCAAACTCCTTTCCCTTTCCGACCGTGGCCCCTGCGTCCCGGGGCCCACCTCTGTTGGCTCCCAAGTTCTAAGTTGAGGTTGAAAGGGGCTAGGTGGCTCCCATAATCTTAAAGCCACACTCCACAGGGGGACCCTGAGACCTGTGGGGCGCTGCTGGGACTTCAGCGGGGCGTCTACCCCATCCCCGAACACGGTGCCAGGCCACCGAGGGAAGGCGACTGTGGGGTCCCCCGCTCCGGGATGAGACGGCGTTGGGGGCGCCGGCAGAGCTGGGTGGCAGGCTCTGTGCGGCAGGTGCCGGGCCCTAGGGCAGGCTTCGAGGAGGGGCAAAGTGTTCCAACCGCTGGCACGGTTCTGCCCGAGGAGTCTACGATATAATAATCACCGTCTTTCAGGAAGCCAGGCAGCTGGAGTGAGTAGGGAAGCCAGGATGCCCGGATCCGCTCCTCCTCCCGGGCCCAGGAAGACGTCCCCACTAAGATGGGGGTGTGGGTGCAGCCCAGCAGTGAAATGCCGTGGGGGGTCGAGGGGCAAGCTAGGGGCGCTGGAGGAGCCCTCAGCGGCCTCGCAAACCCCGCCCCCAGAACGCTGACTGACAGTGCCCTGAGCCAATGATGGAAGTCATGGTGGGGGTTCCATGTTAACCCTTCCTGGGGTCCCTAGCTGCTTTAGGGGTTAAGAGTACCTTCCCGGAACCGCTCCCTAGGCCCGAACCGCTCCCACGTTCTCGGGCTAGGGCAGGAGCCGGTGAGGAGTCCCAGCTGGAAGACCCATTCCTCCTAGAAATCTTGGAAACAGGAAGATGCC
Organism: Graphiurus murinus; assembly: GCA_004027655.1. NCBI lineage: Eukaryota > Metazoa > Chordata > Mammalia > Rodentia > Gliridae > Graphiurus > Graphiurus murinus. The sequence goes on along the minus strand of PVLC010049642.1, from coordinate 1,770 downwards.
TAATCTCAACTAATAAGGGACCCTAGAGCCTCCCGCACCCCCGGCCCAAAGTAAATTGTATTACAAGACGCGGTCATGTACACACACCGTGTCTCTAGAAAAAGCCTCGCATGGCGCTGGCACAGCCGCCGTGAACTACGATCAGGCTCTCTCAAACACCCACACACAAGCCGGCACTGCCACCGAGGAGCGCCGACGCCACCGCTCCTGACACACCTGAGACATCGCTCAGACTCTACGACACAGAGATTCGCGGAAACACTCGGCGGTCCCCGAGTTCGCCAGGAGAGGGAGCTCTCGATTCCAACACCAAGCCACCCTCTTTCCTCCTCTCAGCCTCCAGGTTCCACCCAGAACTCATGGCTGCCCAGAGCTCGGCTCAGCATCCGGACCTGGAACGTTCGAGGGAGAATGAGTCACAGCCCCACCCAGGGGAACGCTCCACATGGCGGCTCCACAGGACATACCGAACACTCTGAAACGCTGCTGTGTACCACATATGCGACCCCAGGCAACTCAGCCTCCACTAGCTGCCCCAAACACTGTTTTCTGGACTTAACTATGAAAGAAGTTTATGTCAAGTGGATCATAACAAGCCCTTGTGGCTTGCCATACATGTGTCAGGGGGCCCTTCTAACAAATATCCTGTTTGAGAACTGGCCCTGGGCCTTGAGGTCCATTTTATACCCTAGGGACCCTGGAGAGAGAAGAAATTAAACACCGTTTCCATGGGCCAGGCACCATCCCAGGTGCTGAGATCTTTCACAACAGGCTCGGCCTTTTTGGACTTCAGTTCTTTTCCTTCAAATGAGGATAAGAAGCCAGACATGGTGATGCACATCTGTAGTCCCAGTACTTGGGAGGCTAAGACAGGAGGATAGCAGGTTGGAGGACAGCCTCAGTAATATAGGGAGACTCTCAGCAACCTATTAAGTCCCTGCCTCAAAACAAATAATACAAAGGGCTGGGAGTGTAGCTCAGAGGTAGACTGCCTCTGGGTTCAATTGCCAGTACCACACACACACATACACACACTGAGGATAAGACCTAACTGGTTGTAGACTTGTGATAGCTCAGTCCCTAACCTTGCACAGTGCTTGGGTACACCAGTTAATAGGCACTTGGAAAAGTTTTGTGGGGGGGGGGGACGGGGGGGGGTAACTGGGGATTGGCCCCAGGGGCATTCTACCTCCAAGCTACACCCCCTATTTTTTATTCCTTATTTTGAAACAGGGTCTCACTCAGTTATGGAAGGCCTTACTAAGTTGCTGAGGCTGGCCTGCAATCCTACTGTCTCAGCTTCCCAAATACTGAGATTACAAGTGTGTGTCACCACACCCAGCTGGAAAAGTTGTACTGATTGTATTAAAGCATGATCGAGAAAGTGCTTTGTAAACTGAGATGTGCTAGGCACCTAGTTGAGCCTCAGTGCCCAGCTCCTGGCACTACCAGCCCATCAAGTCAATATTTACTGGTATCCTACTATGAACCCAGCTGGCACTTGAGTGAACCTTGTGGGGAACCAAGAACATAGGAGGTAGAATGCCCCTGGCTTCAATCCCCAGTGCCACAAAAACAAAATAAAATTAATTAATTTAAAAAATAGCGTTGGAGCCGAGTGTGGTGGCGTACACTTGTAATCCCAGTACTTGGGAGGCTGAGACAGGAGGATCTTGGTTAGTGGCCAGCCTCAGCTACTTAGTGAGGCCTTCTGCAACTTAGTGAGAACCCTGTTTCAAAATAAAGTCTCTCAAAAAAAAAAAAAAAAAA
>PVLC010049641.1:0-10368 GCA_004027655.1 Graphiurus murinus | reverse complement strand
TACTGGGGATTGAACTCAGGGGCATTCTACCTCCGAGCTATACCCCCAGCCCTATTTTTTATTCTTTATTTTGAAACCGAGTCTCACTAAGTTGCGGAGTGCCTCACTAGGTAGCTGAGGCTGGCCGCGAACCCGGATCCTCCAGTCTCAGCCTCCCGAATGCTGGGATTACAAGCGTGCGCCACCACGCCCGGCTTGTTTTTGTTTTTTATAGTCAATTTTTTAATAGAAAGTAAATCTCTTGAAGGTTCTTTCAAAAGGGTTCATGAAACCCAATGGTTTCTGCGCCGCAGCACCTGCCAGGTCTGCTCATCCTGCTGGTTGTTAGCCATATTATATAATGACGATGTCGGGATACTTGCTTGTTACAGGCTGGACCCATGTCTCATTCATCTTTATCCCTCCAGGACCTGCGGAGCCCACTTCATGACATGTGATGATGGTTCAGAAAACGTTGAACTGAGTGGTTAATTATTACTTTCACATTCTTCTTTTGTTTCTTCTTAGGATATGGAGACTCAGCAGGTTAGTGAGGCAGAATCAGCAAGAGAACAGTTACAAGATCTGCAAGACCAGATAGCTGGGCAGAAAGCATCAAAGCAAGAGCTAGAGACAGAACTGGACCGGCTGAAGCAAGTAAGAGTCTGAGATGGAGTTCCTGAGGAAAGTTCTATCCTCTGAGGTCATGCCTCCCAGGACAGCTTAGCTCATGGGCTCAGGAATGTTAATGGTAGATGGAATGCTATAGGTACCCCTGCCTTGTTTTTTTTGTTTGTTTTGTTTTTTTTTTTTTGCGGTACTGGGGATTGAACTCAGGGGCATTCTACCTCCGAGCTACACCCCCAGCCCTATTTTTTATTCTTTATTTTGAAACCGGGTCTCACTAAGTTGCGGAGTGCCTCACTAGGTAGCTGAGGCTGGCCACGAACCCGGATCCTCTGGTCTCAGCCTCCCGAATGCTGGGATTACAAGTGTGCACCACCATGCCCGGCTGTTTTTTGTTTGTTTTAATAGATGAAAAATATAAGCTGGGCATGGTGGCATACGCTTGTAATCCCAATACTTGGGAGGCTGAGACAGGAGGATCACAGGTTCATGGCCACCTCAGCTACTTACTGAGGTCTTCGGCAACTTAGTGAGACCCTATTAAAAAACAAAGAATAAGCCGGGCATGGTGGCGCACACATGTAATCCCAGTACTTAGGAAGCTGAGCTGAACTTAGCTGTAAGCTATTTATTTATTCATTTATTTATTTCTGTATTTATTTCTGTATTTATTTATTTATTTTTGCGGTACTAGGGATTGAACTCGGGGGCATTCTACCTCCAAGCTACATCCCCAGCCCTATTTTTTATTCTTTATTTTGAAACAGGGTCTCATTAAGTTGCGGAGTGCCTCAGTAGGTAGCTGAGGCTGGCCGCGAACGCGGATCCTCCGGTCTCAGCCTCCCAAATGCTGGGATTACAAGCGTGCACCACCACACCCGGCTAGCTATAAGCTATTTATTTAGTAATCAGATGTCCTCAGAGTAAAGTATTTAACCTTAGGATTAAATGTTCTCTTAATTAACCAATTTCAGCCTTGAAGTTTGTGCTCGCCTAGAGCCTAAAAGAAATAAAGCAAACTTTGTATGTTGTGATTCTTCTACGCTAATTACCCTCTAATGGTCTCTTTTCTCGTGTGTCTCCATTTTTTAAAATTTTTATTTTTTTAGTCTGTGAAGTGAGCAGGTTGAGCTGAATGTCTGAGGTAGCCTCTAGCAGCTTGATTCCTGTCCCGGTTGCTTCTTCATTACAGCTCCCTTAACAGCTGCTTTACCTCTGTGCCTCTGTGCTATCTGAACACATGAGCATAATGCTTTTTTTTTTCGGCACTGGGGATTGAACTCGGGGGCATTCTACCTCTGAGCTACACCCCCAGCCCTATTTTTTATTCTTTATTTTGAAACCGAGTCTCACTAAGTTGCAGAGTACCTCACTAGGTAGCTGAGGCTGGCCACGAACCCGGATCCTCTGGTCTCAGGCTCCCAAATGCTGGGATTACAAGCGTGCGCCACCACGCCCGGCTAGCAAAATGCTTTTGAAAGTTCTAAGTAACTCTACTTTTTTTTTTGTTACTCTACATTGTAGTTCGGTGATGTGGCCATATTTTTGGATTGGCTTTTGTGTTGCTCTTAGATTCTGATGTGACACTGTATCCATTGTACTAATAGTGCACCAGATGCTTAGGGAAATGCGAATTGAAACCACAGAGAGATACACTACATCCTCACAAGAATAGCTATGCATAAAGACTGACAATACCAAGTGTTGGCAAGGATATGGGAAAACTGAGAGTCTTATTGCTCGTGGGAATGCAAAATGGTACAACTATGCAGAAGACAATTTGGCAGGTTTTTTCCTTTAAGTCAGAATGTATTTACTATGTATGACACAGCAGTTCTCTTCTTTATGTGTCTACCAAAGAAAAGTGAAGACATGACCGCATATAGTCTTGTGCTTGGATGTTTTATAGGAGCTTTATTCAGAAAAGCCGAAAACCAGAAAGAACCAGAGTATATAAACAAATTATGGTATATCCATGCAATGAAATACTCAGCAATCAAAAGGAGTAAATTATTGATATAAGTTACACATGGAAATGTTATACTAAGTGAAAGAAACCAGACACAAAACACTATACACTGTAAGTTACCACTTATGGGACATTATAGAATAGATAAAATTATAGTGAGAGAAAGGTTGTCAGGAGCCAGGGAATGGGGAAAGGGTTTGAATCCAGAATACAAAAGAGAATTTCTTAGTGTGATGGATGGGTTCTATATCATGGTTGTGATAATGAATACTATACATTGTCAAAATGAATCTAATTGTATACTTAAAATTGGTGGATTTCATTGTATGTAAGTTAAACTTTCATAAGGTCAATTTTTATATATTGTTTGATAGTGTAAGAAAAATAGAGCCGGGCGTGGTGGCTCACGCTTGTAATCCCAGCATTTGGGAGCTGAGACTAGAGGATCCGGGTTCACGGCCAGCCTCAGCTGCTTAGTGAGGCCCTCCGCAACTTAGTGAGACCCGGTTTCAAAATAAAGAATAAAAAATAGGGCTGGGGGTGTAGCTCGGAGGTAGAATGCCCCTGAGTTCAATCCCCAGTACCGAAAAAAAAAGAAAAATAGGAGGCTGTGGCCTAAATTCAGTACCAATTGATTGTGTATGGTTTTTAAATTTTTTTCAATAAGATTTTTTTCCTACCTCCTGGAAACATATCCCATCACTTAGTGTAGTATCAAAATGTCATAAAAATTTTTCATCTTTTTAATACTAGTATGTAAATTTCAAGAAAACAAAATGGATCTTCCACTTTTATTTTCAGATCATTAAATGTTACTACATATTTTTCATAAGCATAGTTTTAATAGCTACATAGTTCCACAATAGGAATGGAGTATGATTTGCTTACTTATGCTTCTGTTATTAAACAATTTTGTTATTTTTCTAAATTTTTTGCTGATTGTCTTGGTATGAATGTTTTTAACTTTAAATCTTTGTTTCTTTAAATAGATTTTTAGGAAGGGAATTATTAGATCAAAAGCTATAAATCTTGAAGGTTTATATTTTATAATTTGATTTTCAGAAGGAGTTTGTATCAATTTGTTTATAGCAATAAAATTTCTGTTTGCATCCTTGCCTATATTAGATAGTTAGAAATTTGTTTGTTTTTTTTTTTAGAAATTTGTTTTATTAATAGGTTATATATGGTAACTTATTAGTTAATTCACATTTTTTGATAATTAATGAGAATGAATTTTTCCCTGTTTATTATTAGAGATGATATTGCTGTGGAAAAGAATACATTGTATTTCTGATTTCAACAGATTTTACTAAATACCTTTTATAAAGTTTGTGCCAATTTATAATCCACCAACAATCTTTAAGAGTTATTTCACAATAAGCAGTGTGGAAATATGGTGTGTTATTAAATTTTGATGTTTGCCAATCTGCTATGTGAAAAAAAAAGTATCTCAAGACAATTTACACTCACATTTTTTTAACTATGAGTAAGGCAAACATCTTTTCATAGCATTTAGGAGCCATTTATATATTTTTTTAATAATTATTGTGTTATAGATTGGTCTTTTTTTAAAAAATCAGTTTGTGGAATTTCCATCTTTTTTCTCTGATATGAATTGCATGTAGTTGTTCCCAGTTTGTTAGTTGTTTAGTTTGCATAGGGCTTTTATTTTGTTTTGTGCTGTGTAGAAGTTTAATTTTTATGTAGTCAGCTTTATCATTTTCTTCTACAAGGCTTTTGGATTTTCAGTCACATGTCTCTCAGAAACTATAAAGAAATGTATAGTTTTCTTCTTGTTTTTCTGATTTAATTTTACATATAAATTTTTATTCTGGTATATGAGGTAAAGTGTGGGTCCAACTTTATTTTCTTTCATATGGCTACCTAGCTGTTCTCATACCATTTTAAAAACAATTCATCTTTTATTTACTGATTTGAGATGCCACCTTTATCATGTCCTAAAATTCTCAAAGTATCTAGATTTATTTCTGGATTTTTTTTTTCTCTTCCATTGATCAGTTGTCTATTTATATACCAGTACCATATTGCTTTTACTTTCTGCGATCATGTATTTTAATATCTACATAACTTATTCCCCTTTTTGGAGTCTTCCTGACTATTCTCTTTTGCCATGTCCAGATGAACTCAGGAGTATAGCCTTATGTAGTTTTTTAAAACAACAACCAAAAATTGCAACTAAGCCAAGCACAGTGGCACACGCCTATAATCCCAATGTTTGGAGGCTAAACCAGGAGGGCCACAAGTTCAAGGCCACCTTGGGAAACTTGGAGAGACCCTATCTCAAAATAAAAAGGGCTGGAGATATAGCTCTGTGGTAGAATGTCCCTGGGTTCCATTCCATCCCCTGGACCAAAAAAAAAAAAAATTAAAAAATAAAAAGCAACTAGCTTTCTGTTTTTTATTGGGATCATTTCAAATTTATTAATGCACTTAGGGGAAAATTGACATCTTTATGATGCTGTCCTGATATCCAAGAACATGGTGTGAGTTTTTATTTGTTCCAATATTTCTTTATATTCTTTTGAGATGTTTTAAAGTTTTGGCTTTGTTTGTTTGTTTGTTTGTTTGTTTTGGGTACTGGGAATTGAACCCAGGGGCATTCTACTTCCAAGCTATACCCCTAGCCCTTTTTATTTTTCTTATTTTGAAACAGGATCTTGCTAGGTTGCAGAGGGTCCCGCTAAATTGCTGAGGCTGGCCTCAAATCTTCTATCTTCCTGTTTCAGCCTCTTAAGTGCTGGGTTTACAGGCATGTGCCACGATGCCTAGCTTAGAGTATTTTTTTTAAGTATTTTTTATATACAAGCTTTGCACATCTGTTAAATTTATTATTTTTGTTGTTGTGGTTGCTGTTGTATAATAGAATCTTTCTCCCAATTATATTTTCAAGCTTCTTTAGATACAGCTGTTATTTTTTTACATATTATTTTGTACTCTACCACCTTATTCAGTTCTTACTGGCTTTCTTTGTTTTCTCATGTACTTTGTTCATATTTCTAATGCGGCTTCAGGTTTGTTCATTTGTGTTTGTTTAAATCTATTTTTAAGCCGGGCGTGGTGGCGCACGCTTGTAATCCCAGCATTCGGGAGGCTGAGACCGGAGGATCCGGGTTCGCGGCCAGCCTCAGCTACCTAGTGAGGCACTCCGCAACTTAATGAGACCCTGTTTCAAAATAAAGAATAAAAAATAGGGCTGGGGGTATAGCTTGGAGGTAGAATGCCCCTGAGTTCAATCCCCAGTACCGCAAAAAAAAAAAAAAAAAAAAAAAAAATCTATTTTTAACTGTATATAAAAGCATAAAATAGTTTTTAAAATCTATTTGATGAACATTTTATTGCTAGAAATACTGATTTTTTTATCCTGTATGTAGTGAATAGAAATATTTTGTGTTTTCTGGTGATTTATCCTGTTAAGAAATATTTCAGGCCACTTGAGCATGATGCTCAAGTGTTCCCTATCCATCAGAGCCAGCTAGAGCCGGCCATTCATTCATGGGCCGTATTGTCAGCGTACGGCTTGAGTGCACACTGCAGGTCAGGCAGGCACCAGAGGGTACAGTGAACTCTGGTTCAGCTCTTTTTATTCATGTCTCACATTGTAGGAATTCCACTACATAGAAGAAGATCTGTATCGAACCAAGAACACATTGCAAAGCAGAATCAAAGATCGAGAGGAAGAAATTCAAAAACTCAGGAATCAGGTAGGAATCAGCCTTCTCAACTTGGGAAAGATGTTGTAGTAAAGCTGCATTTTCTTAAAAGGATATCATAAGATCTTCTCTTCCCATGTTTTCTCCTGAGTTCTAATGTAAGCCATTTGCATGCCATTTGAGTCTACATTTGCTATACACTGTGGCTTGCTTCTTTATAGGAGTGTCTTGTAGCCAAATTCACCCAAGGTTAGAATTGCCCCTGAAATTTAGTACCTTCTGACTTTAGTGTGGTTCTGCTAATTATCAGTTTCATAATTGTGGTTTCTTTTTTCTAACAAAAGTCCAATGTTAAATCTTCCTATTAGTGATTAATAGAATGTCTATAAAGTCACCAAGACCTTTATGTATGTGTGTGGGGGAGGGGTACTGGGAATTGAACCCAGGGGCATTCTCCTTCTGAGCTACTTCCCCTAGTTCGTTCTTTTGTTTGTTCTTGCCTTCCTTCCTTCCTTTCTTTTTTGAAACAGGGTCTCACTAAGTTGCTGAGAGTCTCACTAGGTTTCTTAGGCTAGCCTCAAACCTGTAATCCTCCTGTCTCGGCCTCCCAAGTACTGAGATTACAGGTGTCTGCCACTGTGCCCAGCTAAGACCTTTTTTTAAACTCTAAAAATGTAAACTTTACAGAAAATGATGACACCCAGGTGTCTTCCACCCAGATTTACCAGAGCCTTTGTCACTAACTGGTGGAGTCTTACATTCACTCACCTTGTGACTTTATTGCCCTTTCCTCCTTTATATTTAGATGATGGATTAAATATATAATGGACATATGAATCACTTAAATAATAAAGATTTACCAATTCTTCATTTTTAGCTAGCTAATGACCTAGTTTGAACCATGAAAAATCAGAGGTAGAATGTCCCTGGGTTCAATTCCCAGCACCACAAAAAAAGGGGGCTATGATGCAGCTCAGTGGTAGAGTGCCCTTGGATTCAATCCCTATTACCAAAAAAAGATGCACTATTCCACACCCACTAAAATTAGCAACTGGCGGCCACACGTGTCTTGAGGCTGTGACACAACCAGAACTCTCCCTGCCACTGTGGAGGCACTCAACCAGCGGCACCGCCTCCGTGGAACATCTAATGCTTCTGACACGGTTAACATGCCTCAGCCCCACGACCCCAGACCTTTGCTCAGGATAAGTGAAAATGTATGTCCCCCCAAAGACATACATGAATATTTATGCTTCTTTATAAGTGGAAAACAATCTAAATTTCTGTCAGGAACTAAATAGATGAACAAGTTGTAAACTATTCAGCAATAACAACAAAAACCAGCTACTGATACAACATCTTTTTTTTAATACTCACATGGAAGTATTTATATTGTATAATTCCATTTATAGGAAATACAAGAACAGGGAAATCCAAATTCTGGTGATAGAAATCAGAACAGTGGTTGTCTGTGGTGATAGAAATATTTTTTGTTTTGTCTGAAGTCAGGAATTTGCAAAGCAGAGATGAAAATCTAAGAGCATGTTCTCTGCACTATGACACAACTATTGAATTATGAAGGACTTCAGATTCCTGTTGAGAAATTTGAACTGTGACCTATAAATCCATGCTTTCAAATATTCTTGACTATGATACCACTGTGAGAAATACATTGTCAGCCAGGCGTGGTGGTGCATACTATAATCCCAGTACTTAAGAGGCTGAAACAGGAGGATCACAGGTTCAAGGACAGCCTCAGCAAGTAGTGAGACTCTCAGCAACCTAGCAAGACCATGTTTCAAAAACAAAAAAAGGAAGCCAGGCATGGTGGCACATGCTTGTAATCCCAGTACTTGGGAGGCTGAGACAGGAGGATCCGGGTTCGCAGCCATCCTCAACTACTTAGTGAAGCTCTCCAACACTTAGTGAGACTCTGTTTCAAAATAAGGAATAAAAAATAGGACTGGGGTTGTAGCTCAGAGGTAATGCCCCTGGGTTCAATCCCCAGTACCACCAAAAAAATAAAAATTTAAAAAAAAAAAGGGCATAGGGTATAGACTGGGTTCAATCCCCAGTACCAAAAAAAAAAAAAAAAAAGGAGAGAGACACACACACACATTGTGTCTCAGTAGTCCTGTGCATTTACACATACAAAACCAAAACAGAAGCTTCACAAATAATACTCTTAATATATTATGTGTTATGTGAAAACATACCCGTCTATTCTATTACATGTTTGTTTTGTTTTTTGACCCACCAAATTTGTTTCATGACTGATAGAATTTGAAAATCACTTCTGTAGACATTAAAAAAATCATTATAGAGCTTTGAAAAAAGCAACTAATGCCCTAATTTACCTGTGAAAATGTAGTAATGTGACTTCTGTATTGCATAACTTTCATTTTATGTAATAATTTTATGACACATTGCCTTTCAGCTTACCAATAAAACGCTAAGCAACAGCAGTCAGTCTGAGTTAGAAAGCCGGCTGCACCAGCTGACAGAGACCCTCATCCAGAAGCAGACCATGCTGGAGAGTCTCAGCACCGAGAAGAACTCGCTCGTCTTCCAGCTGGAGCGCCTGGAGCAGCAGCTGAGCTCAGCCTCCGCCAGCGCCCCCAGCGGAGCCTCTATCAGCATGCCTGGCGTGGAGAATGGAGAAGGTGAGCAAGGGAAGAGAAAGGAGACGGACATGACAACCAGACGTGAGCTTAGAAGCTACAGAAGGACCGGCTTCATAGTGCTCTCCTCAAGTGAGCACGGGCCGCATGCTGTTGGTGTCATCCTCGTGAGGTGGTAGGGACCAGCTGACGCCGTCACGGGCGGAGACTTGAAGAGAGCAAGCCTCAGGATCGATAATCATGCTGAAATGTGCGACTTGATACATGATGTTGATAAGCGGTTAACTCAGGAGAACTTTTAGGAAACCTGAAGCAAAATGTGTTTTAATAACCTTCCATTAAATAATAATTATGAGTACTAAAGCTAATACATAATTCTCGTAAGTCATTCATGCTTATCAAAAGATTTTAATAGAGAAATCTATAAATTCCCCAAATACAAAAGAATGATCTAGTATAAACATCAACAGATAAGATTTTAATCTTAGAACCTCATAAAGTCTACATATAGTCATTTAGCAAATCTCTTAGTTCTTTGACTTAAAATTCTTTTAAAAATACTTTTTTTTTTTTTTTTTAATTTAAAGAGATACAGGGTGCCAGGTGCGGGGAATTGTAATTTTAAAATGGTATTTTATTGAAGCCCCAGGGGAGATAAGGAAGCGAACCATGAGGAGGCTGAGAAGAAGAGTGTTCCCAGCAGAGAGAAGAGCAGATGCAAAGGCCCTGGGGCAGGTGTGCTCCTGGATGCTCAGGAACCAACCGCAGGGGCAGTCAGCAGGAGGGCCTGGAGAGGACACGAGTGGCCTGGGATGGGTTCAGAGCGTGGAGGAGGCTGTCGGCCTGTATAAGGACTCTTTGAGTGAGGTGGGAAGACATTGACGGTCCCAAGAGGAGTGACCAGTCTGACTTGCGTTTTATCAGGATGCCTCTGGCTGCTGGGTGAAAACAGACATGTCTGCAGATGTGGTTCAGCGGCCACAAGGCCCTGGGTTTGATCCCCAGCACCACAAATAAGTAAAGTAAGAGCAGACCGCAGAGGGCTCAGAGGGAAGAAAGGGGAGCCATTGCATTAGTCCCTGGGAGAGATGGTGACTTTGACCAGGCTGGGATTTTGGGGTTGGGATGAGGACTTGTTTTGAAGGTGAGCTGACAGAATTTGCTGGAAGAATGGCTGTGAAGTTGGAGGGAAAGGAGTGAAAGGGTTTTGGCCTGAGCAGATGGAAAAATGGGGTTGTCCTGTACTGGGACCAGGAAAATACCCCGAGAAAAGGGTTTGCAGTGAGAGCCAAAAATGTGACTCACAGAGTTGGGCACGCTGAGTGTGAGGGAACGTAGATGTCCTAAAGGAGTGCACAGGCAAGTGGAGGGCCTGGAGCGCGGGCCAGCCTGCAGGTGCAGTGTGGAGGGCCTGGAGTGCGGGCCAGCCTGCAGGTGCAGTGTGGAGGGCCTGGAGGTGCAGTGTGGAGGGCCTGGAGGGCGGGCCAGCCTGCAGGTGCAG
>PVLC010049639.1:0-10369 GCA_004027655.1 Graphiurus murinus | reverse complement strand
AGGTTGGCCGGGTTGCTGGGGAAGTCCTGGGAAGAAAGATTGTGGATTGCTAGTGGAAGATGGGTTGCTAGAGAAAGGGGTTATTGGAAGTCTGTAGGAAGAAGCACTATTTGGAAAGACGACCTCAGCACTGTGTTTGTTATCGTGTGTGCAAAACCTTTGATCCTAGAAAGAGAGAGATAATAAAAGAGGTTCGAACTAGTAGCATTTAGCCGGCGTCTTTTATTGGGGCCTCATGGCTGAGGGTTCAGCCTGGGGCGCCCGATATCCACCCAGAGCAGAGAATGAAAACCACCGGAAAGGTGAAGACCTGCGCCAGGGGAGCCTTCTCCAGAATCACAGGGGTCAACGTTAGGGTCCTTACCCATCCCGACCCTTCTGCTAAGTGACTGCTCTATCTTAGACACCATCTCGTTTATCCTTTAGTCTGTCTCGATACCCCTCTGTAGATACCATCTATCTTTTCTGGAGACTAAAATGTCACTTATGGTAAGTAGTACTATACGTAATGTGCACAGAGTTCACAGGCCGTCAGTGTTTACGTGTTGAATAACTACTCACCAGATTCTATCTTCACCTCAAAACTACATTTCTTGAGGAATTTTTTCTTTTCTTTTCTTTTTTTTTTTTACTGACTCTCATGGCAGTGTCTAACTTAGGACTGTTGACTGATTAGGTAGAACTTTGAGAGTCAAATATGTCAGTGACCAGAGATACTGTATTTTTTTTTTGTACTGAATACTGAGGATTGGACATAGGGGCATTCTATCTCCCAGCTACATGCCCAACCCTTTTTATTTTTATTTTGAAAAAGGGTCTCACTAAGTTGCTGAGGCTGGTCTTGAACCTGCAATCCCTCCTGTTCCAGCCTCCCAAGTATTGGGATTACAGGCATGTGCCACCATGCCAGGCTCAGAGATACTGTATTTTCATCGGCAAATTTACTATCAAGGAGAAGAAAAATAATACAGTCTGCAATGAAAGAAAACAGCCTAGTAAAAAGGCTGTTTTATTTATTTAAGTATTTATTTAACAAGGAAATACTAGTTGGAGAAATACGCAATAAATACATAGCTGACTGAAATGAAATTTATTAATATATTTATGTTGAACCATATGAAACTGCCCATATTTTGTCCATTTTAATGTACAAAAAATGTGAATTTCACATGGCTCAATTCAGTATTAAAAAGTATAGAGTGTAGATCACTGAGAGACCAAAGAATGTCTTTCCAGAATAACTTCAACCGCTCCTCTCTACCACACTTTTAGAATAGCAAACCTGAGCCAGGCGTGGGGGCTCACACTTGTAATCCTACTACTGGGAGGCTGAGACTGGAGGATCGCAAATTTGAAGCCAGCCTCAGCAACCTAGTGAGGCTCTCAGCAACTTAGTAAGACCCTGTTTCCAAATTAAAAAAAAAAAAAATAAAGTAGGTCTAGGGGTGTGCTGTAGCCCAAAGCTAGAATGCCCCTGGGTTCAATCCCCAGTATCCCCCACCAAAAAAAAAAAAAAAAAAAAAAAAAAAAAAAAAAAAAAAAAAAAAAAAAAAAAAAAAAAAAAAAAAAAAAAAAAAAAAAAAAGCAAACCCCACCATACTTTTAGACAACAAAGCAAACCCACATCAATATTATCAGATTCATGTGGGGACATGGAAGACTCAATAAACTAGTAAAGATGCAAGCAAAGAGGAGCAAACTCTGAGAACCACTGAGGTTTAACATACCTCTGATAAAAGCAAGGAATAGTTGAAGAAGCTAAGGATCGGACAACTTCACAATTTCACAAAGGTATGCATCCTAACACCTGAGGAGTTAAAGCTTTCCCTTTTCATCTATTTGCTATATAAACAAAATATAAAGCTAATCAGGCTTTTATTTACTTATAAATTAGAAATTCCAGTAATATTAATTATAAAGGATTATTGGCATAGATTCTACAAGACAAATGAAAATGGACAAGCTTAAAGATATAGGAAAATCCTCTATTAATCTTAATTTATCAAACTATTTCCTAACTCGATTAACACCTTCCTGCAATTATATGTGCAGTTTGTATTCATGAGCTCCTTTGATCTGAGAGATATTTTAGTTACTGATTTTTACTATAATCTAGCATGACGACTGGCAAACACCAGTGCTGAAATGCCTGCTGGATTAATCAACAGATATGAATTTTTATTTGTGGTTTCCATTTAGAAAAAAAATTTTTTTGAGTTTTTTGAAATACCAAGACATGATGTTGAATACTGAAACTGTATTAAAGCAAAATCTTAGAATGTGAATTCTCTTTTAAACTACAAAAAGGGTAATGGCTTTATATCTGGAAACACACATGCAAAATGTCTACAGACTGAATCAGGTAATTCTTATAAAAGAAGGTAAAAATAAAAACATAATTCAGTGTAAGTTGACATGAGTATTTATAAATTATTAGCAATATCTGGACATTACTATTGCAAGACTCTGATTTTGAAAGTTGAAAACCCAAATTATTTTTACCAGTCAAAACACACCAAAAAATAAAAGGTTTTTAATATGACAATGGATTGCCTACTTCACATACTAAACTGCTCTATACAGGGAGATTTCACAATCCAGGAGCCATAGCCGTGTTGCTGTAAGTAGGATTTCAAAAGAGTTTTAGCTTCTTGATAGGAGCCAGACATACGCTGAAGAGAGAAAACAAAATCAAATTATATCAAATTGGCAAAATACGACCTAATATTGTTTAGCTTTACATAGAAAAAATTAATAAAAGTCTTTATTTTCTACTTTTTCAATATTATTTTTGAAGCAAAAAATTTGCTTCCCAACATTTCTAAAAGACAATTTTGCTTCTCATTTAACATTTTTAATTAAGAATAAACAGATTCATTACAGGATATTTGAAAAATAGAAACAATATAAAAAGGAAATAAAAACTACCTATGATATCCCAACTATAAATAACCACTATTTTTAATGTTCTTGTGTTTTCATTTTCTATAAATGAACATATAAATAAATTTTTAATTACATAGACTTACTCAACTATAATTTATATGCCATACAATCCACCCAATATAAGTGCAGTTTCAAGTTATTGTAAATTTATCAAGATATGCAAATACCACCACAGTTCAGTTGTAAAACATCCATCACCCTCCGTAGTTCCTTTTTCCTTCTGGCTAATCTTCTATTGTGTGCCTACATAACACCTTGCTTGTGCATTTGTACCTTATGAATGTCTGCCGTGTTACATTTCTGACTATATAATACTGCCAGAAACATTCCCGTAGGAGTCTTGGTTCTCAGATCGCAGCGGCACTGCCGCATCACATAGCTTTGTAAGAGTGTGGCTTTGTAAGAACGCGGCCTACTGTTCCAAAGAGACTGTGCTGCTTTTCACTCTCACTGGCCACACAGGAGGGGGGCTCCAGTTTCCCCAGGTCCTCAGCAATGCCTGCTGTGGTCAGTCTTTTGAATTTCAGAGGGTATACTGGTATCTCATTGTGGTTTAATTTCTTATCCCCCTAATAACTAAGGAGGCTGAGCATCTTTTATGTTTTTATTAGTCACTTGTATATATTCTTTGCCTTTTTGACAAATTGGGCTGTTGGGTCTATTGTTGAATTGTAAGAGTTGTTTATATATTCTGGGTCTAAGTCCTTTGTAAACTGTATGGTTTACAAGTATTTTCTCTGTGACCTGCAGTTTCACTTTAGTAATACCTTTCAAAAAGTAAGTTTCTAATTTTGAAGCCAAATATCAATTTTCTTTCTTCACAGATGATGCTTGTGGTGTGTATCTAAGAAATACTTTGTAGTTTTAGCTTTTATGTTTAGATTTAAGGTCCACCTTGAATGGAGCCAGGTGTTGTTGCTGTCATTGCTTTTTACCCATGCATATTCCACTGCCCATGTTCAGATCGAGTTTGAGTTTACCCTCCAAAGGTCATGTATTGGCAGCCTCATTCCCAATGTGGCGATGATAAGTGGTGGAACCTTTAAGGGGTGGAGCCCGATGGGAGTCACTGAGGGCACTGTTTTTCTCATGGGACCCTGGGTAGTTCTTGGGAGAGGGCTGTTATAAAAGAGCAAGCCTGAGCTGGGTGTGGTGTCACACACCCCAAATCCCAGTACTTGGGAGGCTGAGACTAGAGAACTGCAGGTTCTAGGCCAGTCTCAGCAGCTTAGCAAGGCCCTCAGCAACTTAGTGAGACCCTGCTTCAAAATAAAGTAGGGCTGGGGGTGTACCTCAGAGGTTGGAACACCCCCTGGGTTCGACCTCCAATACAAAATAAAATATATAGACAGACAGATTGCCTGGCTCTTCTCAAGCTCCTGCCTCCCTGTCTTAACATACGTGCTCTCCCTCTCCAATACACTTCCCACCATGCGTCACGGTGTGATGCAGCCAAGTGACCCCGGGGGCAGTGGAGCCAGCACCATGCTGTCTGGACTTTCATCCTCCAAAAAGATAAGTCAGGTGTGGGCCACATGCCTGTGATCCAGTACTTGGGAGACTGAGAAAGGAGGATCACAGGTTTGTGTCCAGCCTCAGCAATTTAGCAAAGTTCTCCATAACTTAATAAGACCCTATTTCAAAATAAAATAGGGCTGGAGGTATAGCTCAAGAAGTAGAAAGCCCCTGGGTTCCATCTCCCATTACTACAAAATAAACAAAAAATGGTGAGCTAAATAAACCTTTCTTTTTCACAAAGTGCCTTAGGTATTTTGTTATAGTAATGGAAAATGGGCTAATACACTTACCATTCTAACACCATTTGTTGAGAAGATTTTTCTTTCTCTTAAATTGCTGGCAACTTTGTACAAAGTCAATTGAATATATGTGTGTGGGTATATTTATTTTATGTTTCTATACATCATTATATAAGTATACTTTTTCACAAATTTAAGACAGGAAATATTTAGGCTGGATATCTTAAATAATGTGTTACTTTAAAATACTTAACATTTTTAAAGATTAACACATTATCATACACAGAAAAGATTTTATTATCATTTTGCTCCTCTAGGTATGACATGAAAGGTTTTTGACAATACTGTCAGAGTATTGTCAAATTCTCTGACAATACAAAGTATGTGGCTACTTTAATTGGCAAATCCTTATTTACATATCCAATTTTAAAATTATTCTTCTTACAAGCTGAGTGTGGTGGTACATGCCTATAATCCCAGTTCTTGGGAGGCTGAGACAGTAGGATTGCAGGTTCAAGACAGCCTCAGCCAATGTAGCAAGACTCAGCAACCTAGTGAAAGCCTGTTTCAAAACAGGGTCTATAGCTCATAAGTAGGAAAAAAAAATTCTTACCATTACATAATATCTTATATTCAGGAACTATGCAACAAACTTTTGCTATGCAAAATCCCCATTGAGTCTCACAGTATTGTCTTTAACTTTGTTTCCATGCTCAATTTAATTTCCTTAAGGATCTTACCTTAGCTGCATGATATGTACTAGCTTCAAGTAAGTCATCTTTTTTAGCTTCCTTGGCAAGCAGATTAAATCGACTTAACATTGCAGCCTTACAAAGCCGACTTGCCATCGACACACCACTTTTAAATGGGGAACTAAAGTAGAAAAGAACATTCATTATCCATTATTTAATTATTTATGTTGGCAATTATAGGAATTAAGATCAATAGAGTTTACAAATATTTACTGATCCCAACTACACACAATCCATACAGTAAAACTTTTTTTGCATAAGAAACATTTTGACTACTTAATTACTTTCTGAGTGTGTGTGTGTGTGTGTGTGTGTGTGTGTGTGTGTGCGTGTGTATGTGTTTATGTGTGTGTTTTGTACTGGGAATTAAACTCAGGGGCATACACCTCCAGCCCTTTTTATTTTGAAATGGTGTCTTGCTACATTGCTGAAGCTGTCCTTGAACCTGAGATCCTACTGTCTCAGCTTCCCTAGTACTGGGATTATGAGCATGTGCCACCACACCCAGCTAATTTATCTTAAGTTAATATAGTGCTACATCAAAAAATAATGCAGTAGATAACTGGAATTTTTTAAGAAAAATTAATCTGTGGTGATACAAAGTAAAATAGTGGTTCCCCCAGGGACTGACTAGAAGAAAGAATGAAAATACCTTCTGGGACATGAAAATGTTCTGTATTTTGACTGGGGTGATGGTCACATGGGTGTGTGTGTGTGTGTGTGTGTGTGTGTGTGTGTATAAAATCTCATGAAGTTATACAGAGCATTTGCTACAAATTTTAATTAAAAACTAACATATATACCTACTTGACAATCCTTATATATATGCTTGTGTATGGATGTGCAGAGATGTGCCATTTATG
This sequence comes from Graphiurus murinus, assembly GCA_004027655.1. Classification (NCBI taxonomy): domain Eukaryota; kingdom Metazoa; phylum Chordata; class Mammalia; order Rodentia; family Gliridae; genus Graphiurus; species Graphiurus murinus. Next base: position 4,051 of record PVLC010049639.1, on the reverse strand, counting down.
ATTAGAGTAAAACTGGATCTACAGATCATAAATCTTTTGCAACTGTAAGTTTACTCCTGAATTATATCTTTTCATCTGTGATAGATTATAAAAATTGCCAAGAACCTCTATCCCCTTTGCTCTTTATAACTTTTCAGACTGATCTATCAATAAGGTGTGGTTGAGCCAGGCATGTCAGCACACACTTGGGAGGCTGAAACAGGAGGATGGCAGGTTTGAAGCCAGCCTCAGCAACTAAAGAAGACCCTCTTTCAAAATTATAAAGAGGTAGCTCAGAGGTAGAATGCCTCTGGGTTCAACCTTCAATACCCCTACCCCTTGAATCTGCACTAGTCTTATAATCTGTGTTGGTGAGCAGAAACAATGTGCCCTTTCTGAGTCTGGGCCTGAGGCTCCCTGTGCTCTTATTCATGTGCCACATGAGCCTGCTGGGGCCACCCTAAAGGGTAAGGTAGGAAGACACACAGAGACCAGCTGTCACTCCAAGAGCAGCCAAACTAACCCTTAGAGTTGATCTACAGCTGGCCCTAAATGCATAGGGGAAACCAACCAGCCAGAACCACTTAGCGACTTGAGAATCATAAGTTACTGCTTTAAGCCACTACGTTTTGAGGTGGCTTCTGTGTAGCAAAAGTTAACATACTCTCCTGTATATAAAATCTATTGATCTCTGTATATTAATTTCGTACCATGATACTTTTGATTTTTGTTCTGGTACTTTTTCAGATACACTTCTTGGACTTTTCAGAGAGGCTGGGCTCAGTGCTAGAGCATTTGCCTAGCCTATGCAAGGCCCTAACCTGAATTCTGAGAACCATAGGGGAAGAGGAGAAGAGTGTTAGTTTTACCTCTTCTTTTCCAATATTTTATATCATTTCTTCCTCTTGTACAAATGTAGTTATATAACAGCAGTTAACAGTAAACAAACATCTTGCTCTGGAAGTTAGTGGCAGTCTCTCTGACATTTCATCACCAATTATGATTTTTTTTTTTTTTTGCGGTACTGGGGATTGAACTCAGGGGCATTCTACCTCCGAGCTACACCCCCAGCCCTATTTTTGTTCTTTATTTTGAAACAGGGTCTCACTAAGTTGCAGAGTGCCTTACTAGGTAGCTGAGGCTGGCCGCAAACCCGGATCCTCTGGTCTCAGCCTCTCAAATGCTGGGATTACAAGCGTGCACCACCATACCCGGCTACCAATTATGATATTTGTGGACTAAGAAAGTTACCTTTTATCTTGTAAGAAAAGCAGTTAAACTATATCTTTTTAAATAACTATCATTATCTAGAGTAGTTGTAGAACCTTGCTATAGGTCTTTGTAGAAAATAGAGATGAATATAGTGTTTTTTCCGTTAAGTCAATTAATATGACAAATTATATTAATAAAATTTTCTAATCTGGTATTATTTTTATTATGTTACTATTCTTATATTTCTAGAAAAATGCCAGTTGCTATTGTTGTATAAAATATGTTATTCTTGGAGAAAATAGTGGACCAAAGGAATCCACAATATCATAGCAGCTCCCCAAGAGTGAATTAAAACAATTTTGTAGCAGTATTTTGAGGTAGGACATGAGCAGGCAACTCAGAGAGTTGGCAAGTAGGTGTAAGCCAGAAATACTAATTTCAAGAATGGAGAGAGAATAAAAGGAGCAGATGTTAGCAGTGCTGGGCACTCAATGGCGCAGTGGCAGAGGGAAGCTCCCCTCCACCAAGTCACAAGAAATTCCCCACCAAATTTAAGAAAACTAGGTGCTGATGTTCAGTAAGTTCCTAATCTGAGCATGAAATAAGCCCAGGTACAGCAAGCTGAGCCAGCAATGAGTAAGTCTCAACACGCTATCGCAGAGAGACTTACAGCAGGGGGGAAGCAGTGTTTAAGAGACTCTGTTTAGACTTTGAGTGGGAGACTGTAAATCCCTGTAGTTTACTGTTGCTTTTCATCTTTTGCCTTTTTTCTTTGTTTATCTTGCTCTTGGTGTACTTAGCTCTTGAATATCCAAGACCAAGCTGCCCCCCCAGGTTTTACTTTTCACCAGATCGTGGGCACACACCACACACGAGCAGGCACAGGTGAGAGGCTGTGACAGATTAGGGTGCTGGGTGGGCATGGCTGCACAGTGGATGGAGTGACAGTGCTTTCATTTACACTGTTGGTCTGACTTTGGGGATAGGCATGGCTGCTGGGGTAGACCTGGGGCAGACCAGTGTCAGGTGGAAAGTGACAGCTACCTCCCGGCCAAGCACAGGCCACCTAGATCAGTCAACAGGGCACAGGCAGGGGAGAGGGTGGGTTGGCAGAAACAGCAGCCAGACTCACACTCCCGCTCAATCACAATGACAACTCCATTCTGAGGATGAGGCCTGCTCTGAAGCACACAAACTTCCCCACCAGAAGCTGCCAGGCAAGGAGGGGGTGGGGCTCGGCATGCAGCTTCCCTAGGAAGTTTGGCTGGTTTGGGTCAGAGCTGAGAATAGCCAGCCAGCATGGTATTTGTGTCACATCAACTTCCTCCTAGGTGGTAGAAAAAACAAAACCCCAGAAAGAAAACTTAGAAATCTGAGCAAGAAGAAAACCAAATCTCCACATAGCCGTCACTGCATTAACTGTTTGGTGTAAACCGATCCCGGCTTCCTCCCACATTCTGTCTGATTTTACCTAGTTAGTTGGCGGATGGATGGATCCTCTCCTAACACCTCATCTCTTCTCCCCATCCCCCCTCCCTTCTCCCTTTTGCCATCTCTTCCCTCGTTTTGGCTGTCTCCCTTCCCTCTCTTGCCATTTTCCCCTATTTTCTTTTTATTCTTTCTTTCAGCTCAATTTAGTATGAGATCATTAGTGCTTAATCTTTTCAGCATACTCTGTATCACTTCTCACCCATGCTTCTCTTTGGTTAATAGAGTTGTAGAGATTATTAACAGCAACATTTATAACATACGTTGATATATATTTTGCTCTTAACTGCCACTACAACTGGCGGTCACTCCCTCCTTTCAAAGTGCTACTGATGGCTGAACTTACACTTTGATCATACTGGTTAGATTTGCTGAAGCTAAGTCATACCCACAGCCTAGGGCTTGTTCTAAGGAGATAACTACTCACTCTAAGACCCCAACATAAAAGAGGACGAGAAATTTATCTTAACAGATGTGTAAACACAGGACCTCAGGTATCCTCAAATCAATAGGACACTTTCGAGAGTTTACAACCTCCCAATAACTAAATCCACAGATAATGATGTTGATGAAATACTGGACAAAGAATTTTAAAAGTTGACTATTAAAATTGTTAATGAACTAAAAGAAGATCTAAAGAATGAACAGAGAAAATACAGGATATGAGAGAGCATTTCAATAAAGAGAGAGAAATTATGAAAAAGAACCACAATGAAATCCTAGAAATGAAAGACTAAATAAATTAAATTTCAGTTGAATGTCTCACCAATAGATTAGATCATGTAGAAGACAGAATTTCAGGTCTTGAAAACAAGCTGTATGAATCTGAACACTCAGCAATAAAGGCAGGGAGGAAACCATGGTCAGAAAAGCAAGAACTCTGGGACAACAGTAAGAAACTAAACTGAAACTTCAATAGAATCAAGAGGAAACTAAGACGCAGGCTAATGGCATTAATAATCTTTTCAGTGAAATAATAGCACACACAAAATAATTCCAAACATTGGGAAGATGAGCATCCAGATACAGGAGATATTTAGGAATCTGAACAGACAAGATAAAAATGCCAGAGACTTTTTAAAATTTATATTATTAAAATACCAAGTATAAAGAATAAGAATAGGATTTTTAAAGCTTCAAGAGAAAAACATTAGGTCCTATTTGGAGGTAAACCAATCAGAATAACATTTGATTTCTTAAGAAAAATCTTAGAGCCGGGCGTGGTGGCGCATGCTTGTAATCCTAGCATTCGGGAGGCTGAAACCGGAGGATCCGGGTTCGAGGCCAGCCTCAGCTACCTAGTGAGGTACTCCGCAACTTAGTGAGACTCGGTTTCAAAATAAAGAAAAAAAAAAAAAAGAAAAAAAAAAAA
>PVLC010049638.1:0-10370 GCA_004027655.1 Graphiurus murinus | reverse complement strand
GGTACTGGGGATTGAACTCAGGGGCATTCTACCTCCGAGCTACACCCCCAGCCCCATTTTTTATTCTTTATTTTGAAACCGAGTCTCACTAAGTTGCAGAGTGCCTCACTAGGTAGCTGAGGCTGGCCGCGAACCCGGATCCTCCGGTCTCAGCCTCCCGAATGCTGGGATTACAAGCGTGCGCCACCACGCCCGGCTTCCCAGCCCTTTTTTAAAATTATTTTTTTTTAATTGAATTAGAGTTTTGCTAAACTGCTAAAGTTGGCCTTGAATCTGCAATCCTCCTGTCTCAGACTCCCAAGTACTGGGATTATAGGCATGCACCACTACGCGCAGCTGGAGCATTTTTTTTTTTTTTTTTTGGTGGCACTGGGGATTGAACCTGTGGCATTCTGCCTCCAAGCTACACCCCCAGCCCTATTTTTTATTCTTTATTTTGAAACAGGGTCTCACTAAGTTGTGGAGAGCCTAAGTAGCTGAGGCTGGATGTGAACCCGGATCCTCCAGTCTTAGCCTCCCAAGTACTGGGATTACAAGCATGCGCCACCACGCCCAACTCAGCTGGAGCATTTTTTATAAGCAATTTTCTTTTCACTTGGGATTGGATACCAGGTATGGTTTAATCTCCCTTCTAAAGTATTTTATGGCCAGGCATGGTGGCGCACGCTTGTAATCCCAGCATTCGGGAGGCTGAGACCGGAGGATCCGGGTTCGCGGCCAGCCTCAGCTACCTAGTGAGGCACTCCGCAACTTAGTGAGACTCGGTTTCAAAATAAAGAATAAAAAATAGGTCTGGGGGTATAGCTCGGAGGTAGAATGCTCCTGATTTCAATCCCCAGTACCGCAAAAAAAAAAAAAAAATAGGGCTGGGGGTGTAGCTCGGAGGTAGAATGCCCCTGAGTTCAATCCCCAGTACCGCAAAAAAAAAAAAAAAAAAGCTCTGAAGGAGGCTTTGGACCAACTATTGGTGGAGACATATAACTTTCTTTGGTCCTAGTTTTGGACACTAGGTGCCAATTCTAAGGTCAAAAGAAAAAAAAAGCCAACTTAGTATATTTTAACCAAGAAGAAATTAATTTTAAAAAATGCCCGGGCTGGTTGCAGTGGTACACAACTATAATCCCTGTGCTTGGGAGGCTCACACAAGAAGATCCCAGGTTTGAGATCAGTCTTAGCAACTTAGTAAGATCCTGTTTCAAAAGAAAAAACAAGCCAGGTATGGGGGCGCACGCTTGTAATCCTAGTACTTGGGAGAATGAGACAGGAGGATCACAGGTTTGTGGCCAGCTTCAGCAAGTTAGTGAGGCCCTCTGCAACTTAGTGAGACCCTGTTTCAAAATAAAAAAAAATAAAAATAGGACTGGGGTATAGCTTGGAGGTAGAATGCCTCTGAGTTCAATCCCCAGTACCACAAAAAAAGAAAAAACAAAAAGGGCCAGGGGTGTAGCTCAGTGGGAGAATGTCCCTGTATTAAATCCCCAGCACCACACATACATACAAAGAATAGTTTTAAAGGACTCTTAAGATGATTATCTGTTTAAAAAGTTGAATTGTAGCCGAGCGTGGTGGCGCACGCTTGTAATCCCAGCATTCGGGAGGCTGAGACCGGAGGATCCAGGTTCGCGGCCAGCCTCAGCTACTTAGTGAGGTCCTCCGCAACTTAGTGAGACTCGGTTTCAAAATAAAGAATAAAAAATAGGGCTGGGGGTATAGCTCGGAGGTAGAATGCCCCTGAGTTCAATCCCCAGTACCGCAAAAAAAAAAAAAAAAAAAAAAAAAGTTGAATTGTTTCAATTACTGATGAGTGTGGTGTATAGTTATAGGCTGTGATGCTTTGAATCAGGAAACACATAACAAACATAATAAACGGCTTTTTAGGAGTTTTTTGGCTCCTTCCTTCTTTCTCCCCTCCCCTCCCCTCCCTTCTCTCTTCTCCTCCCCCTTCCCCTTCCCTCTCCTTTCCCTTCTCTTCCTTCCATTTTATCCAGCTGGGACTCAAACTTGAACTCAGAGCCTCACACTAAACACTTTGTGGCAATGCTGAGGATAGAACCCAGGGCCTTGTGCATGCTAGGGCAGTATTATACCACTGAACTACAGCCCCAGCCCTTACTTTTATAGTTTGTAAACTCATTTTTCCCTTAACATCTTATATCCTACACTATGACAGAGATAGTTATATGAACTCAGTGGCATGCTGGAAACTGTTCCTACTAGCTTGCCAGCTTGTCAGAGCCAATTGCATACATCTCTTCCCAATTCCTCCTTTGGAAACTGCAGGTATTGGAATGAAATTGGCCATGTTGGGAGTACTTAAGACCACAGAAACTAGCAAATGCTACTATAAGAAGTTTGTCCCCCCACCCCCGCCATGTGGTACTGGGGATTGAATCCAGAGGTATTCTACCTCTGAACTACACCCTCAGCCATTTTTAAATTTTGTGTCAAAACATGGTTTTGATTAGAGACTTGCTAAATTGCTGAGGCTGGTCTTGAACCTGCGATCCTCCCGTCTCAGCCTCCCAAGCACTGTATTATAGGTGTGCATCACCACACCCAGCCCAAAGCCAGGTTTTTTTTTTTTTTTTTTTTTTTTTTTTTGCAGTACTGGGGATTCAACCCAAAGACATTCTACCTCTGTGCTACTGGGATTACAAGCCTGTGCCACGAGGCCTGGCTGGTAGATCTTTCTTACTTTAATATTATAAAATGAAAAGAAGCCAGGCATGGTGGCCCACGCTTGTAATTCTAGTACTTGGGAGGCTGAGACAGGAGGATCCAGGTTCACGGCCAGCCTCAGCTACTTAGTGAGGCCCTCCGCAATTTAGTGAGACCCTGTTTCAAAATAAAGAATAAGCCGGGCGTGGTGGCGCACGCTTGTAATCCCAGCATTCGGGAGGCTGAGACCGGAGGATCCGGGTTTGAGGCCAGCCTCAGCTACCTAGTGAGGCGCTCCGCAACTTAGTGAGACCCGGCTTCAAAATAAAGAATAAAAAATAGGGCTGGGGGTGTAGCTCGGTGGTAGAATGCCCCTGAGTTCAATCCCCAGTACTGCAAAAAAAAATAAAAAAAATAAAAAATAAAAAAAAAATAAAGAATAAAAAATAAGACTGGGGGTATAGCTTGGAGGTAGAATGCCCCTGAGTTCAATCCCCAGTACTGCAATAAATAAATAAATGAATAAATAAATAAATAAAGATTGTAAGAGATACTCATTTGTGTTTTCTTGTATTGCTTTCATAGTTAAAATTAAAGCCAAAAAACCCTCTAATTCTTTGATGCACTAGAATTCACTTTGGGAAAAGTAAGTCAGAATAACGCCCCCTCCCCCTGTATTAGGCCCAGAAACAAGGGATGAGCAAATATACAACAGGAACAAGGATGGGGTACATAGCATTGATTCCCTGACTCTCTAGATAGTCTTCTTGCCAGGCATGCAGCTGGTGCAAGATCTCCCTATAGATTCTGAATTACCCACCTATTTCCTTAAACAACTTCTTGTCCACTAACAATTTGTATAGATGCGCATCTCTGAAAGAATCTTTATTATTTTTTTTGAAACAATCTTTATTAAAACTTTTATTTTTTCTAGAGCTGGGTTTCTTAACAGTGTCACTACTGGCATTTTGGCCAGATAACTTTTTTTGTTATGGGGAATTGTCCTGTACACTACAGGATGCTTAGCAACATTCCTGGCCTCTATCAATCAGATGACAGTAGCACCTTTTCCATTTCCTAGTGACTATATTTATACAGGCAAGTTTTTCTTCATTAAAACAGCTATTTTATTTTTGCTTTCTCTACTACATACAATGTATATACCAAGTAATGAAAGTCAATATAAAGTCAATATATTCTGCAAGTAAACAGGCAAAGAATATTCAATAACAACACCTTGTAGTATTTTTTGAAAATAAAATGACTAAACCAAATTTAACTCAACTAATGCTATTAAGTCATCTAATATTCAATAGTGCACAATTCAATATAGTCAAAAGATAGTTATGCAAAATGTGTTAATATAAAATAATACATCCAATAATAAAAATTAAAAATAAAATAATACATCCAAAATTAAGACAACAAATAAAACCTATATAATTTTTCTTTATCAGGAAAAAGTATTTACATGTAAGTGCTCTTTCTTTTAAAGAAAATCTTTTTTTTTTTGTACTGGGGATTGAACCCAGGGACATTCTACCTCTATCACACCTCCAGCCCTTTTTTTGTTATTTTGTTTTTGAAACAGGAGGTTCTTGCTAGGTTCTGAGAATCTCTCAACCTCCCAAGTTGCCAAGGCTGGTGCTTAACCTGCAATCCTCCTGATTCAGCCTCCCAAGTATTGGGATTACAGGAGTGCATCATCACACATGGCTTAAAGAAAACCTTTTGTATTCAAACTCATTGATCCTTATAAAAACCATACATAGTATTAATAAACATATTACTAAAAATGTAAACATGAACTTTGGAAAATATAATTTTTTAAAAGCTTTTAAGCAGTAAGTGAACTTCATACTTATAACAATGTGCAAAGTCTTATTTTTTTTGGGGGGGTGTTCCTGGGGATTGAATCTATCACTGAACTACATCACCCCCAGTCCTTTTTACTTTTTGAGACATGGTCTCTCTAAGTTGGTCCAAAACTTACAATCCTCCTGCCTCAGCTTCCCAAGTTGCTGCCACTCCGCCTGGCAAAACGTCTCATCTTTAACATACCTGCAATAAACCGTCTTTTGATGTGAGGTTCATTAATTACAATCCAAACTTAAAAAACAACAACAACAACAAAACATTTCAGAACAAAACAGGGCATCTTAAGCATTATTGCCCTATATAAAGGTTTTCTTTTTTTTGTGGTACTAGAGATTGAACCCAGGGGCATTCTACCTCTGAGCTATACCACCAGTCCATTTTTTATCTTTTGTTTTGAAACAGGGTCTCACTAGGTTACTGAGAGTCTCGCTATGCTGCTGAGGCTGTCCTTGAACCTGCGATATCTCTTGTTTTGCCTCCCAAGTACTGGGATTACAGGCATGCGCCACCACACCTGGCAGGTTTTGCCTTTTTAAAACTTTACTACCTTTACATATGCTGGATTCTTTTTTTTTTAAAGAAAAACTTTTTTCCTACAAACAATAAACAAACAAGAGGCACATTAATTCTCAACCACAGTAATGGAAAATACTTCCCAAGTTTGAGAAGGATCTTCTCTCTTTACTGGCTGTTCTTGTTCTTAGCATGAGTTAAGATGTGCGATTTCAGGTTAGTTGACTGAGCAAACTTCTTATTGCAGGTATCGAAAGGGCACACGTAGGGTCTGTCTCCGGTATGGATTCGCACATGTGTGCGCAAATTGAAATCGAGGGAAAAGCGTTTCCCGCAGCCTTCAAAGGTGCACTGAAAGGGCTTTTCTCCAGAATGGACCAGCTGATGTCGTTTTAGCTTTGAGCTCTCGACAAAAGCTTTGCCACATTCTGCACATTCGTGGACTCTGGGACCGTGGGTGTGCATATGCTTTCGCATGGAGGAGTTATCCCTGAACATCTTACCACAGCCTTTATGCGGGCAAGCAACTGTTCTTGGAGCATCATCTTTGGGCTTTTTTGGCTTCATTCTAGTAAATTCTGCCAGCTGTTTGGGGTCGGAGAGGTCGATGCCGGGTATCCCTTCGGGAGGAAGTTTCTTCCCTGTCATGTACTCGGAATAATCGAAAGGAGTGTTTTTAGTCTGTCCTTGAAGCACTAGCCCCTGCTCCCACTTACGGCCGCCCAAGTCCAAGTTGCCGCCTTCGGCGACTGCCTCACCACTGGCGTTCTTGTCGCTGTTTCCGTAGGCTGCCGCGGAGGACGACGATGAGGGGGCAGTCAGAGACTCCAGGGTCTGCTGGAAGTAGTCGTCGTCGTTGCTGACTGGAACGACCATCTGGCGCTCCAACTCACTGCTGGCCAGCAAGGTATTGATGTCGTAGTAGTCGACCACCTCCTCTTGGGTCTGCACCATAATCATTTCCTGGTCGTGGTCTCCCTGGCTCACGCTGGAATCGACGAGCGGCTGCAGTGCAATCAGAGGCTGGTAGTCACCATCAGCAAAGTTATTGTTGTTATCTTCGTACATGATGGTTTGCACTGCCAAGGTCTCCACAGGAACAGTCTCCACGCTGAGCTGCTGCAGCTCCAGGTCGACTGCGGACATTTCGGAGTTTTCTGTGGTAATGTAGATTATGTTCTCCGACATGGCTGAGACTTTTGCAGTGATCTCGGCTACGTCGCGAAGCGAACGGTAGGTGATCAGAAGAGTGCAGAGAAGAAAGGCGGAGGGCAGGCAGGTGCAAACGCGACAAAAAAGCACGATCGCGACCCCAAAAAAGCCCACGAGACAAACAGAAAAAAGCGCAACCGCGATCGCGGAAGGGGCGAGCTTGAAAAAGCGCGCGCTTGAAAAAGGCGCGCTAGCTCAGAGGACGCTCCAAAGGAAAGTGCAGGTGGCTGAGGCGGAAGACGCGGGGTCTGCTGCGACCGCGAGGCACTACGCGCCTCACGCAGACGCCGCAGGACGCTAAGCACTTGCGTACCCACGTCCACGCCCGCGTGCCCACGTCTATGCCCACGTCCTCACGTTCATGCGCGTGCCCACGTCTATGCCCACGTCCTCACGTTCATGCGCGTGCCCACGTCTATGCCCACGTCCTCACGTTCATGCGCACGCCTGCGTGCTCGCATTATTCTTTCCCGCTGCCCCGCCCGGCTGTTGCTGTTTGATTCTTAGTTTCACGACCAGATTTTTCACTCATTTTTTTCTATATTTCATTTCAATTGATTTTGCTCTCCCAACCAGGCTTCCTATCTAGAAAAAGAACTTATTTTATTTCCTCTTATTTAATTGCACGGTTCCCACATTTACAGACCAACATTTTAAAATTACCAATAACAGCCGTATATCATGGCACACGCCTGTAATCCCGGTATTTGAGAGGCTGAGACAGAAGGATCACAGGTTCGAAACCAGCCTCTGTAATTTACCAAGACCTTTGGCAACCTAATGAGACTTTCCAAACAAAAAGTTAAAAGAGGCTAGGGGTGCATCTCGGAAGTAGAATGCCCCTGTGTTAATCTCCAGTACCAAAGCAAAAAAAGAATTTTCAGTAATAGCTGACAGTGGGATTACTTGTCCTTTAATAGGAATGCTTTTAAATGTTATACCATTATAAGGTGGGAGTGGTGGCGCATGTCTGTAATCCTAGTACTTGGGAGGCTGAGACAGGAGGATCGCAAGTTTGAGGACAGCCTCGGCAAGTAGTGAGACTCTCACCAGTGTAGCGAGACCCTGTTTCAAAATAAAAATAAAAAACAGTGCTGGTAGCCGGGCGTGGTGGTGCACGCTTGTAATCCCAGCATTCGGGAGGCTGAGACCGGAGGATCCGGGTTCGCAGCCAGCCGCAGCTACCTAGTGAGGCACTCTGCAACTTAGTGAGACTCGGTTTCAAAATAAAGAATAAAAAATAGGGCTGGGGGTATAGCTCGGAGGTAGAATGCCCCTGAGTTCAATCCCCAGTACCGCCAAAAAAAAAAAACAACAACAACAAAAAAAAACAGTGCTGGGAATATAGCTCAGAGGTAGAATGCCCCATAGGCTCAATCCCCAGTACCCCCCTCCCCAACAAAAATGTCATACCATTATAAAATACCTAGCTATTCCTATTTTTACTAAGGATTTTTTCAAACCCATTAATGGATACTGAATTTTGTTAAATACCATTTCAATGTCTTCTGAAAGGAGGAATTTTTTTCTCCTAATGGTGAATATTTACCACATTTGAATGAATTTCCTAATGTTGAACTATCCTTGCATTTTTTTTTTTTTTTTGCGGTACTAGGGATTGAACTCAGGGGCGGTCTACCTCCGAGCTATACCCCGAGCCCTAGTTTTTATTCTTTATTTTGAAACCGGGTCTCACTAAGTTGTGGAGTGCCTCACTAGGTAGCTGAGGCTGGCCATGAACCCGGATCCTCTGGTCTCAGCCTCCCGAATGCTGGGATTACAAGCGGGATTACAAGCGTTCGCCACCACGCCCAGCTCCTTGCATTCTTTTTTTTTTTTTTTTTTTCGGTACTGGGGATTGAACTCAGGGGCATTCTACCTCCGAGCTACACCCCCCAGCCCTATTTTTTATTCTTTATTTTGAAACCAAGTCTCACTAAGTTGCAGAGTGCTTCACTAAGTAGCTGAGGCTGGCTGCGAACCCGGATCCTCTGGTCTCAGCCTCCCAAATGCTGGGATTACAAGCGTGCGCCACCACGCCCGGCTCCTTGCATTCTTAAGATATACGGCTGGGTGTGGTGGCCCATGCTCGAAATCCCCGTACTTGGGAGGCTGAGACTAGAGGATCACAGGTTCCCAGACAGCCTCAGCAATTTAGTAAGGCTCTCAGAAACCTAGCGAGACCTTGCTTCCAAATAAGGAAAAAAAAAAATACATCTGGGGATGTGGCTTGGAGGTAGAATGCCCCTGTACTGCAAAAAACAAAACAAAAAACAGTGACTGAGGTGACTGAGGAGGTAGTCAGGAGGATCATGGGTTCGAGGCCAGCCTCAGTAACACAGAGAGACACTGTCTCAAAATAAATATAACGCCAGGTGTGGTGGTGCATGCTTATAATCCCAGCATTTGGGAGGCTGAGACCAGACGATCTGGGCTCGAGGCCAGCCTCAGCTATCTAGTGAGGCACTCCGCAACTTTATTCAAAAATAAAGAATAAAAAATAGGGCTGGGGGTATAGCTCAGAGGTAGAATGCCCCTGAGTTCAATCCCCAGTACCGCAAAAAAAAAAAAAAAAAAAGTCTGGAGATGTAACTCAGTGGTAGAGCACCCTTGGGAATAATCCCCAGTACTGGAAAAAAAAAATGGAAAGAATTCTACTTATGAAACCCATTAGGGGCATTCTTCATCAACTCTTAATTTCGCCCATCGTTAATTATTAGCCTATTTAGATTTTTTTTCTATCTCCTCTGGAGTTGATTTTGGTTATTTTTCTCATATCTATTCACACTTTGAATGTGTGTGTGTGTTTGCAGAGATGAAGAACACTTAAAATTGTTTAGCCAGGTGTGGTGGCACAGGCTTGTAATTCCAGCAGTACTCGGGAGGACCACAGGTTCAAGGCCAGTCTCAGCAACTCAGTAAGGCCCTCAGCTAGTGATTTTTTTTTTTTTTTTCCGGTACTGGGGACTGAACTCAGGGGCATTCTACCTCCGAGCTATACCCTCAGCCCTATTTTTTATTCTTTATTTTGAAACAGGGTCACACTAAGTTGCAGAGTGCCTCACTAGGTAGCTGAGGCTGGCCGTGAACCCGGATCCTCTGGTCTCAGCCTCCCAAATGCTGGGATTACAAGCGTACGCCACCACGCCCGGCTTTCTCAGCTAGTTAGAGAGACGGTGTTTCAAAATAAAAAATAAAGTAAGGCTTGGGGTGTAGCTCAGAGTTAGAATGCCCCTGGGTTCCATCCCCAGTACCAAAAAATTGTTTAATTTTCTATGTATCAGTTGTCATTCCAATCAGACTACTGATTGTCTTTACATACTTCCTCTCATTGTTTCTTCTTCTTATTTTTTTTTTTTTTTGAGGAGGTTACTGGTGATTGAACTCAGAGGCATTCTACCTCCAAGCCATACCCTAGCCCAATTTTATTTCTTACTTGGAAACGGGGTCTCACTAGGTTGCTAAGAGCCTTCCTAATTTGCTGAGGCTGGCTTTGAACCTGCAGTCTTCCTGTCTCAGCCTCCCAAGTACTAGGATTACAAGCATGCACCACCACATCTGGCTTTATTCTTTTTTTCTCCAAAGAAGTCTTGGATTTACCAGTTTTACTTTACTTTTATTTTCAGCTTATATCCTTGTTAATTCTTCATTTTTAACTATTTTATAGTTCTTTTCATACTTAAGTTGAATACTTAACTGATTTATCTCCATTTCTTTTTTTTTTTTTTTTTTTTTGCAGTACTGGGGATTGAACTCAGAGGCATTCTACCTCCGAGCTATACCCCCAGCCCTATTTTTTATTCTTTATTTTGAAACCGAGTCTCACTAAGTTGCGGAGTGCCTCACTAGGTAGCTGAGGCTGGCCACAAACCCGGATCCTCCGGTCTCAGCCTCCCAAATGCTGGGATTACAAGCATGCGCCACCACGCCCGGCTTATCTCCATTTCTAATTGTATAATAATTGCCTAAGGCAGTGAATTCTTCTTTTAGCAGAACTTGCAAATTATTCCAGTAAAATGATCTTTTTTTTTTTTTTCCTTTTTTTGCAGTACTGGGGATGGAACCTGGGGGCAGTCTACCTCCGAGCTACAGCCCCAGCCCTATTTTTT
>PVLC010049637.1:0-10365 GCA_004027655.1 Graphiurus murinus | reverse complement strand
GGGTGTAGCTTGGAGGTAGAGTGCCTTTGGGTTCTGGGTTCAATTGCCAGTAAAAACACACACACACACACACACACACACACACACACACACACACACACACACACACACACACTCTCTCCCTGGTACTTACTTCCCGGAACCTTCTGGAGACCTGATGAGTGTGGAAGGAGCAGTGCTGGCAGGTGGGGCTATCTCCCAGCTGCACAGGCAGGCTGAGAGTGTTCTCTGTCATGCACAGAAGGCACATTCTACCCTTAGCAAGCCACTCCTGGCTTATTCAAAGGCATGGAAAACTTCCAAAGTTCAGGGTGTCCACCAAGAGAGCAGGGCTTTGGGACAAGTGGGACCAGCTGGGAAGCCACCTGCTCTCAAGGGTGCTGAGCTCTGGCTGCAAAATGCACAGGAGCACACACAGAGTGGGACCAGGCGCAGAGGGGAACCTGCTGCCGGGCCAGAACTCTGAGCACCATCTGTGGTGGTGTCATTAAGCCTCTGGCAGCCCTGGAGGACAGGCATTATCACTCCCCGCGTCCAGGAGCAAAGGCATCAAGAGTCACGATGCATGTGCAGCACCCAACTCATACAGTCAGAGTGCAAGGACGCACTCCTCCTGGCTCCTGAGGGTCCAGGCCAATTCCAGAATTATGCAGGGCTGGCGTTAGCTTGTGACCTATGATGGTGACTCCAGATCTTCAGCTTTGGAGAGAAAAGCCTGTGGGCATGTTGACTTCTGGGGTGGGTTACAGTGCCCCTCAAGAGCAACTCACTGGGACGGCATTGCTGCCTCATGGCACGGCCTGTCCCCCCGTTCATTCATCACAGTGGGTCTTGGGACATCCTTCCCTCTTCAGCCAAGTGTCACCTCAATAGCACAGGACTGGCACTGAGAAGTACAGGAACCTACTGAGGAATTCTTCATATACATAATTGCTGTAAACTGCAGGACAAATGCTCTAATATGTACAATCTTCTTGTTGGTTTTTGTTTTTATTTATTTATTTTTTGTGGTATTGGGGATTGAGCCCAGGAGCATTCTACCTCCAAGCTATACCCCCAGCCCTATTTTATTTTTACTTTGAAACAGGGTCTCACTAGTTTGATGAGAGTCTTACTACTTGCGGAAGCTGTCCTCATACCTAAGATTCTCTTGTCTCAGCCTCCCAAATATTGGGATTACAAGTGTGCGCCAGCATGCCTGGTGTGGCTTTGTTTTTGTTTTTTTGCAGTACGGGGATCGAACCCGGGGGCATTCTACCTCCAAGCTACACCCTCAGTCCTATTTTCTTTTTTTTTTTTTTCAGTACTGGGGATTGAACTCAGAGCAAACCGCCAGCCCTATTTTTGATTCTTTATTTTGAAACCAGGTCTCATTAAGTTGCGGAGTCCCTCACTAAGCAGCTGAGGCTGGCTGCGAACTCGGATTCTCCGGTCTCAGCCTCCCAAATGCTGGGATTACAAGCATGCGTGCGCCACCACGCCCGGCTCTCAGTCCTATTTTTTTTTTTTTTTTTTGCGGTACTGGGGATTGAACCCAGAGGCATTCTACCTCCGAGCTATACCCCCAGCCCTATTTTTTATTCTTTATCTTGAAACCCGGTCTCACTAAGTTGCAGAGTGCCTCACTAGATAGCTGAGGCTGGTCACGAACCCGGATCCTCCGGTCTCAGCCTCCCGAATGCTGGGATTACAAGCGTGCGCCACCACGCCCGGCTTCAGTCCTATCTTTTATTCTTGATTTTGAAACAGGGTCTCACTAACTTGCGGAAAGCCTCATTAAGTAGCTGAGGTTGGCTGCAAACCTGCGATCCTCCTGTCTCAGCCTCCCAAATACTGGGATTACAAGTGTGTGCCACCACGCCTGGCTCTCTTAGCTTTTGAGGCCGCTAAGCCACTTTAAAAGAGAACTGTGAGGCAGTCCCATCGTTCACAACCCAGTGTTGGGTGTGCTGGCGACTATCACCTGTGTTTCCTTCCATTCCCTGGGGGCCGTCTGCGAGCTCACCTGGAGCGTCTATCTTCCTTCTCTGTGTTCACTATTCGGCTCAGCATTTGTTTTCTTGGTGGCTCCTAACTGTCCACGCCTCCTGCCCTTATCTCTATCTGGGATTTGTCTGGGGTTTGCGTTCCAAACAGCAGACACCTGGGCTGTGCTGGCTCTGTCCCTTCCTGCTCCACATGTCCCACTTCAGCGCAAGGTGCTTTACCTATCATGCTTCATGCAGAAGGCTTGCCCTGACCTTATTTTCCACGGACGGCCTGGCTTCAGCTCCTAACCCATGTGGGAGGGGTGGGTCCCAGCCACCCCATGGCTACACCCTGGCTGAGCAGGTGCACAGCTTTGTCCCCACCCCCACTCTGGTCCACATATGTCCATCTTGTTTTCCTGAGTTCTGTTTACTAGTGTTCTATCTGTCACTGCCTGTTGGGATGTGTTGTGCCAACTCTAGAAGTCAAAACGTTGCATTTCCTATTTTTTGTTAGAAAACATTGTCAAATGTAAACAAAAAAACATGCTTTGATAAACAAAAATGTCATACCAGGGTAAATCTTCATGAGTTTATCTGGATCCATTACATCACCAGAGGTCTTTAAAAACACGTTCAGGACGCGGCACGAAATTAACCGGGTGGTCTGGGAGTCCTCCTCCAGGGTGGCCAGGACCTGCGGTAGCAGTGCTTCCTGCACAGCCTGCACCTGCAACCAGCAAGTCCGTGAGAGGAGATCAGCGATGCTGCCCACTCCTTACCACAGGGAGCTTCACTTGGGACACAAACAGAACACAGCCCAGAGGCTGTTCTACCTAGGAGACTTGAATCTTAAATTTTTTTTTTTTTTTTGAACCCAGGGGTATTCTATCTCTGAGTTATACTTCCAGCCCTATTTTATTTTTATTTTGAAATAGGGTCTTGCTTGGTCAATGAGAGTCTTACTACTTGTTGAGGCTGTCCTTGAACCTGTGATCCTCTTGTCTCAGCCTCCCAAGTACTGGGATTACAAGTGTGTGCCACCATGCCCAGCTAAATTTTGATTTTAAAATGAGCAACTTTAAGCTGGGCGTGGTGGCGCATGCTTGTAATCCCAGCATTCAGGAGGCTGAGACCGGAGGATCTGGGTTCGTGGCCAGCCTCAGTTACCTAGTGAGACACTCCGCAACTTAGTGAGACTCAGTTTCAAAATAAAGAATAAAAAAAACAAAAAAATAGGGCTGGGGGTATAGCTCGGAGGTAGAATGCCCCCGAGTTCAACCCCCAGTACCGCAAAAAACAAACAAACAAAAAAAAAAACCCAAAAAATAGGACTGGGGGTGGAGCTTGCCCCTGGATTCAATTCCCAGTACCGAAAAATAAGTAAACAAATAAATAAATAAAAAATTTAAAAATAAATAAATAAATAAAATGAGCAACTTGAACAGTTTTTTTGTTTTGTTTTTTGTGGTACGAGGGATTGACCCCAGAGGCATTCTACCTTCAAGCTATACCCCCATTCCGATTTTATTTCTTATTTGGAAACAGGGTCTCACTAGGTTGCAGATAGTCTCACTACTTGCTGAGGCTGTCCTTGAACCTGTGATCTTCCTGTCTCAGCCTCTCAAGTACTGAGATTACAGGCATGCACCACCATGCCCAGCTCAAGTAACTTGAACAGTTTTTGTTTTGGTACAGGAGCGTTCTATCTCTGAGCTACACTCCCAGCCCTATTTTATTTTCTATTTTGAAACATGGCCTCACTAAGTTGCTGAGGGCCTCGCTAAATTGCTGAGGCTGGTCTTAAACCTGTGATACTCCTGTCTCAGCCTCCCAAGTATTGGGATTACAGGCATGTGCTAATGTGCCTGGCTTGATTTGAACAGTTTTTTATTTTTTATTTTTATTTTTTTGTGGTACTGGAGATTGAACCCAGGAGCATTCTACCTCCAAGCTACACCCCCAGCCCTATTTTCTATTTTTATTTTTTGTGGTACTAGGGATTGAGCCCAAGGGTATTCTACCTCCGAGCTACACCCCCAGTCCTATTTTTATACTTTATTTTGAAACAGGATCACACTAAGTTGTGAAGGGTCTCACTAACTCACTGAGGCTGGCTGCAAACCTGTGATCTTCCTGTCTCAGCATCCCAAGAACTGGGATTACAAGCATATGCTACCATACCTGGTGAAATTGTTTTTTTTTTTTCTTAATTTTTTTTTTGCAGTACTGGGGATTGAACTCAGGGGCATTCTACCTCCGAGCTATACCCCCAGCCCTATTTTTTATTCTTTATTTTGAAACAGGGTCTAAGTTGCAGACTGCCTCACTAGGTAGCTGAGGCTGGCCGTGAACCCGGATCCTGCAGTCTCAGCCTCCCGAATGCTGGGATTACAAGCGTGTGGCACCACACCTGGCTTAAGTTTTTTTTTGCGGTACTGGGGATTGAACTCAGGGGCATTCTACCTCCGAGCTACACTCCCAGCTCTTTTTTTTATTCTTTATTTTGAAACCGAGTCTCAGTAAGTTGCGGAGTACCTCACTCGGTAGCTGAGGCTGGCCGCGAACCCGGATCCTCCAGTCTCAGCCTCCTGAATGCTGGGATTACAAGCGTGTGCCACCATGCCTGGTTTTTTTTTTTTTTTTTGCGGTACTGGGGATTGAACTCAGGGGCATTCTACCTCCAAGCTACACCCCCAGCCCTATTTTTTTATTCTTTATTTTGAAACCGAGTCTCACTAAGTTGCGGAGTGCCTCACTAGGTAGCTGAGGCTGGTCGCGAACCCAGATCCTCCAGTCTCAGCCTCCCGAATGCTGGGATTACAAGCGTGCGCCACCACGCCCGGCTTTTTTTTTTTAAGAAAAATATCATCCACAATTCCTCAGCTGAGGCTTGAATCCTGCCTATCCAGGATGCATTCCCTGTGGCAGGCTGCGTTTGGTGCTTTCAACATGAGTGGTAATCCTTTTGCATGCCAGGAGGGGGCACTCACACACCACAGATGCCAGGTACAAAGGTCTCCTGGGGTTCTGGGGTTGATAATTCAGTTCACAGGGCAGAGGCAGATATGCCAGTGTCTTCATATGGCTTCTACTGCGTTCCAATTTCCTGCACTTAGTGGCTAGACACATTAACAGGCAATGCAGAGAGCCTGAGACCTCTCCTCTGTGATCCTGTGATTAAATTCTTCGTCTTGTAAATATTCAACATGTAAACTTAAGAGAGACCATCCCTTGCAGGTCCCTAGATTACTTAAGGAGACAAAGCCTGTGATTCCACCCAACCCATCT
Source organism: Graphiurus murinus (assembly GCA_004027655.1). NCBI lineage: Eukaryota > Metazoa > Chordata > Mammalia > Rodentia > Gliridae > Graphiurus > Graphiurus murinus. The sequence goes on along the minus strand of PVLC010049637.1, from coordinate 5,107 downwards.
CTCTGGTGTGGTGCTCTGCATGCTCCCCCTGCAGTGTGCTGAGAAAAGCATCAAGCTGGCCCCACCCGAGTGAGGCTGGCTGAGGACTCCTGCTGGCCTGCACCCGGGACGCAGCATCAGAGCTGTTCCTACCTGCTTGGCAGACAGGATATCGCTGCTGGTGAGTGCCCACAGGCAGGACACGGCGGCTGTGCGGATGGCTGCGGCTGTTCTCCCTGCTCGCCACTGCAGGTTGGGGGCCAGGATGTCCTTCACCACCATCTCCAGGTAGCCGTGGAATTGCCTGGAGCCAGAGTATGAGGGTAGGTGAGGAAGGAGATACACTCATGCAGAGGGAAACATTTTTGTTTGGGAAAGAAGGTTTGGAGGGTGTAACTAGGAAAAAGTGAAAGCACAGGGACTGGAGAGTCTCTGCTCCTGGGGAGGAGGTGGCCTCCAGGACCCACGGCTGTTCTCCAGTGGGAAGAAGCCCAACCCCACCAGGGAGAGACATGGCAGTCACAGGCAGGGCCGCACTTCCACCAGCCTCTCCTTGGACCAGTGGGGGGCCCTGGCTCTCCTGAGAATGCTGCAGCATGAGGATGTATTTTCAGCCTCTTTTTTTTTTTTTGCAGTACTGGGGATTGAGCTCAGGGGCATTCTACCTCCGAGCTATACCCCCAGCCCTATTTTTTATTCTTTATTTTGAAACCCGGTCTCACTAAGTTGCGGAGTGCCTCACTAGGTAGCTGAGGCTGGCCGTGAACCAAGATCCTCCGGTCTCAGCCTCCCAAATGCTGGGATTACAAGCGTGCACCACCATGCCCGGCTCAGCCTCTTTCTTTTTATGTATGTGTGTGTGATTGAACCCAGGGGCATTCTACCTCTAAGATATACCCCCAGCCCTTTTATATTTTATTATTCTTAACTTTGCAGTACTGGAGATTGAACCCAGGGGCATTCTACCTCTGAGCTACACCTCCAACCCTATTTTTTATTCTTTATTTTGAAACAGGCCTCTCACTAAGTGATGGAGGGCCTCACTAAGTTGCTAAGGCTGGCCTCAAACCTGCAAGCCTCCTGTCTCAGCCTCTCAAGCACTAAGGTTACAAGTGAATGCCACCTTGTCTGGCTTCACCTCACCCTTCTTTACTGCCAGTGGCTGCAGCTCCAGTGGCTCTGTGGAGGAGACCTGAGCTACCCCGAGCCACACTGTGGCAGCACCCATGCCCAGTGGACTCATCCTCACTGTCCACTGCACAGAAACAGGCCAGCAGAGCCCTTTCACCATGTCACCCTCCACCTCAGCAAGGAGAGAAGCTGCAGGGCCACTTGGCTTTAAGGAGGCCAGGTGAGAGGGACCGAGGAATCCCAGGACTCCTTGGGGAGGACAGAAACTGGCTGACAGGGTGGTGTCACTTCGATAGTGACTAACCAGTACCACATGCCACTGGAACAAATAAAGCAAAACACAAGTACTCCAGCCCATGTCAACACTGTGTTTGCACACTAGAAGACCCCATTAAAACTACAAAATGAAGCAGGGTGTGATGGCGCATGTTTGTAATCCCAGTACTTGGGAGGCTGAGACAGAATTGCAGGTGAGGCCCTGTTTCAAAATAAAGAATAAAATTTAAGCCACGCATGGTGGCGCACCTTTTAATCCCAGTACTTGGGAGGTTGAGACCAGAGGACTGAGGTTCACGGCCAGCCTCAGCTACTTAGTGAGGCCCTGTTTCAAAATAAAGAATACAAAATAGGGCTGGGGGTGTATCTTGGAGGTAGAATGTTCCTGGGTTCCATCCCCAGTACTGCAAAAAAAAACCCAAAACCAAAACAAAACAAAAAAAGAAAAAAGAAAGAATAAAAAATAAGACTGGAGATGTAGCTCAGAGGTAAAATGTCTCTGGGTTCAATCCCCAGTACTGCGCCAAAAAAAAAAAAAAAAAAAAGAATAAAATTTAGGGCTGGGGAAGCCAGGCGTGGTGGCACACGCTTGTAATCCCAGCATTCGGGGGGCTGAGACTGGAGGATCCGGGTTCGGGGCCAGCCTCAGCTACCTAGTGAGGCACTCCGCAACTTAGTGAGACTCAGTTTCAAAATAAAGAATAAAAAATAGGGCTGGGGGTATAGCTTGGACTTAGAGTACCCCTGAGTTCAATCCCCAGTACCGCAAAAAAAAAAAAAAAAAAAAAAAAAAAAAAAAAAAATTTAGGGCTGGGAGTGTAGCTTGGATATAGAATGACCCTGGAATCAATCCTTAGTACTGCAAAAACAAGAACCAAAAACTGCAAAATGAGCCTCGGCGTTTCCCACTGGTCCCTGCACACGCAGGCCTCTACCATCGGGTTCTGTCTCCAGCATCAGCTGTGCTAGCTGAATCCTAGGACAGTGCCAGAGACCACTCTACATGGTCTGTGGTCTGTGATACCTTTTCTTCTGAAGGCTCCACTTGCTTGCTTCCAGCAGGGTGTTTCAGGACCGTGAGAGGGGTGGACGAGCAAATCAGGAAAATTGATCTGCTGCAGGATGATGCGCAGATTAACTTAGGGGTTCAATATTTTTTTTCCTTGTAGTACTAGGGATTGAACTCAGGGGTATTCTACCTCTAGGTGACACCCAGCCTTATTTTATTTCTTGTTTTGAAACAGTGTCTTGTTAAATTATCCCACACTGGCCCCAAATCTGTGATTCTCCTATCTCAGCCTTCCACATACTGGGATTATAGGAGGGTGCCATAGCACCCAGCTTTAATTTTTATGCACAGAGCAGTATGTCCTGCAGTGATTCACAGCAAGATTCCTTGGAATGACCTAGTCCCGCACCTGTCTCCAAGGTAGTCCAGCTAAAGTGGCCTTGAAAAGTTGTGGGGTGGAGGGCAAGCACAGAACGCTGTCTGGACATGACCTGGCCCTTAGGAAAGATGGCCTGGCCATCCAGTGTCTCTTTCAGTGCCCACTGGAACCTGCCATCTGCACCATTCAAACAAAGGGAGTTGGAAAAAGACAAATTCTTTAAGAAAAGGAGTTCATCTCATATAGGAGACATATACCAGGTCCTGCTAATAGGAGGACAGACCTGGGGGACACATCTAGCAGGTCCTTTCAAAACAGACCACTAAGACCTTGCTCTGTCAAGAGGCCACAGAGAGGCCCACGAGATCATACACATTGCCGGGTATGGTGGTGCATACCTGTAATCCCACGGCTTGTGAGGCTGAGACAGGAGGATCATAGATTTGAGGCCAGTCTCAGCAACTTAAGGAGACTCTTTTTTTTTTTTTTTTTTTTGTGGTACTGGGGATTGAACTCAGGGGCATTCTACCTCTGAGCTACACCCCCAGCCCTATTTTTTATTCTTTATTTTGAAACAGGGTCTCACTAAGTTGCAGAATGCCTCACTAGGTAGCTGAGGTTGCCCTCGAACCCGGATCCTCCGTCTCAGCCTCCCAAATGCTGGGATTACAAGCGTGAGCCACCACGCCCGGCTCAGCAATTTTTACATAAAATTTGACTTTGAGATTTTCATGATGCTCCAGTTCTTCCAGCCAAGGAGGAATGGAGGGAGCCAGGGACAGCAGCCTGGGGAGGACTTCCTGCCGCAGCTCCTCCTGCGTGCCCTCTGCTTCCACTTGAGCCCCTCAACTAGCAAAAGCAGGAGGCTGCGAGGAGGAAGACTGGAAAAGGACAAAAGAAGATGAGCATCCCGCAACAGGTCACTCCACAAGAAGCCCGGGATGGGAGACCCCAAGGAGGAGAAACCCAGTCATAGCTGGCCTGTGACATGCCCACCAGGAGCCAGGAGAGGCCTGCAGAGGACACCGCGTGGCACTGCCATGCTGGGCTTGCTGCATGCACGTGGAAAGGGAACCCTGATCTAATGGAGACTTGACACTCCCAGAGATGGCACGCATTCAAACTAAGGAGCCCCTGCCTGGAAACCCTTTTGCTGGCTCTTTTCGGTTTCTGTCAGAGTAGGGCCATGGAGAGGAGGGGGATGGGGGTGGGTGGGGTGGGGTGGGGTGTGTGTGTGTGTGTGTGTGTGTGTGTGTGTAGGTGTAGTACTGGGCATGGAAGCCAGGGGAATTCTACTTTCAAGCTACAACTCCAGCTATATATATATATTTTTTTGCGGTACTGGGGATTGAACCCAGGGGCATTCTACCTCCGAGCCACACCCCCAGCTCTATTTTTTTTATTCTTTATTTTGAAACCGGGTCTCACTAAGTTGCGGAAGGCCTCACTAGGTAGCTGAGGCTGGCCGCGAGCCCGGATCCTCCGGTCTCAGCCTCCCGAATGCTGGGATTACAAGCGTGCGCCACCACGCCCGGCTCCCAGCTATATTTTTTAATGTTGAAACAGGGTCTTGTTAGGTTGATGAGAATCTCACTATTTGCTGAAGCTGTCCTTGAACCTGCAATCCTCCTGTCTCAGACTCCCAAGTACTGAGATTACAGGTGTGTGCCAACACGCCCAGCCATGGAGCTCTTTAATGATTCATGTGTGTCCATGATGGAAATAACTGATCCCCCAGGCCTGAGCCTGCCCACCCCATGGTGTTGAGCAGCTGTGGATGGAGCGAAGGCAGCCTGCACAGATGAGAGCCAGTAGAAGCTTCCTTCCGAAGCTCCAGGCCAGCAGCCCAACTAGAAATTGTATGATTCTACTACTTTATGGTCAAATCAAAACCAAACCATGGCCGGGCATGGTGGCACATGCCTATAATACCAGTACTTGGGAGGCTGAGACAGAAGGATCACAGGTTTGAGGCCAGCCTCAGCAACTCATTGAAGCACTGTTTCAAAATAAAAATTAAAAAGGGTTGAGGGGCATATCTAGGAGGTAGAATGCCTCTGGGTTCAATCCTCAGTGCCAAAACAAACAAAAAAACAAAATACCATCACCACTAACATAAAAAAAACAAACCTTATTTTTTTTTTTTTTTTTTTTTTTGCGGTACTGGGGATTGAACTCAGGGGCATTCTACCTCCGAGCTACACCCCCAGCCCTATTTTTTATACTTTATTTTGAAACCGGGTCTCGCTAAGTTGTGGAGTGCCTCACTAGGCAGCTGAGGCTGGCCTCGAACCCCGATCCTCCGGTCTCAGCCTCCCGAATGCTGGGATTAC
>PVLC010049636.1:0-10376 GCA_004027655.1 Graphiurus murinus | reverse complement strand
AGTACTGGGGATTGAACTCAGGGGCATTCTACCTCCAAGCTATACCCCCAACCCTATTTTTTATTCTTTATTTTGAAACAGGGTCTCACTAAGTTGCGGAGGGCCTCACTAGGTAGCTGAGGCTGGCCGTGAACCTGGATCCTCTGGTCTCAGCTTCCTGAATGCTGGGATTGCAAGCGTGGGCCACCACACCCGGCTCCTTTTTTATTTAATTAGAAACAGGGTGCCTTAGGTTCCTGAGCGTTTTGCCAAATTATTGAAACTGGCTATCTTCTGTCTAACTTCTTTCGCTCCTTTGAACAGATGAAAAACAACAAGAAACAAGAGAGAAGGTTGGTGACCAATCTTGAAATTCCAAAATTGGATGGAGGCAGTAGATAGTCTGATCTTGGCAGCAGCCAAAATGGACCATCTTGTGACCACTGGAGTGGTGCATGGGAACCTTAGAACTGGGGCATACGTTGAGTTGGTAGGAAAGCATCCCTTGGTTTGTATAAATCAGAGCAACAGGGTAGGGGCCCTCAGAGGATCTGGATGGTGAGTCCACATTTCTCTGGGGAGGGCCAGTCTGGCCTTCGGTCTCTGGCAACTGCTGGGGCAAGTGCTGCTGATACAGAGCTTCTTCTTGCCTTTGCTGAATATTACATTTTTGTTTAAGTTTCATTTCTGAGGCCATCTCTTTCTTGAGCCTGTAGGGTGCGTAGGGGTTCTTGCTGAAAAGGAGGTTCAGATCTTTGAGCTGCTTCTCAATGAATGTTGTTCGCTATTTCCTTTGCAAATGCTTTTGTTGTTTGCCTTCAAGAGAGGTCTTGGAGTCTGACATCTTAGAACCCAGACGCACCCTCCCCTCAGCCTCTGCAGTGAGCCCCAGTCCTATTTTTTTTTTTTTTTTTTGTGATACTGGGGATTGAACTCAGGGGCATTCTACCTCTGAGCTATGCCCCCAGCCCTATTTTTTTTTTCTTTATTTTGAAACAGGATCTCACTAAGTTGCAGAGTACCTCACTAGGTAGCTGAGGCTGGCCGAGAACCCGGATCCTCCGGTCTCAGCCTCCCAAATGCTGGGATTATAAGCATGCACCACCATGCCCAGCTCTATTTTTTATTCTTTATTTTGAAACAGGGTCTCACTAAGTTGTGGAGGGCCTCACTAAGTAGCTGAGGCTGGCCACGAACCTGAATCCTCCTGTCTCAGCCTCCCAAGTACTGGGATTACAAGTGTGCGCCACCATACCGGCCAGATTAAGAACTTTAAAATTCTAAGCATGCTGGGCATGGTGGCGCTTGCCTGTAATCCCAGTACTTGGAAGGCTGAAACAGGAGGATTGCAGGTTCAAGGACAGCCTCAGCAAGTAGTGAGACTTTCTTTCTTTTTTTTTGTGTGGTACTGGGGATTGAACTCAGGGGCATTTTACCTCCGAGCTACACCCCCAGCCCTATTTTTTATTCTTTATTTTGAAACAGGGTCTCACTAAGTTGCGGAGGGCCTCACTGGGTAGCTGAGGCTGGCCTCGAACCCGGATCCTCTGGTCTCAGCCTCCCAAATGCTGGGATTACAAGCATGCGCCACCACACCCGGCTAAGTAGTGAGACTTTCATCAACCTAACGAGACCCTGTTTCAAAGTAAGAAATAAAATCAGCCGGGGTGTGGAGTTTGAAGGTAGAATGCCTCTAGGTTCAATCCCCCATACCATAAAAATAAATAAATAAATAAATAAAGTTCTAAGCAAAAGAAAGATTATGATATCCCTCACACTTTCAGCCCTCTGTATTTTTTTTTTTTTTTTTTTGCAGTACTGGAAATTGAACTCGGGCATTCTACCTCCTAGCTATACCCTCAGTCCTATTTTTTACTCTTTATTTTGAAACAGAGTCTCACTAAGTTGCAGAGGCCTCAGTAAGTAGCTGAGGCTGGCCAGAAACCTGAATCCTCCAGTCTCAGCCTCCCAAGCACTGGGATTACAAGCGTATACCACCACACCTGGCTAGCCCTCTGTATTTCAAAAACAGTGTTGAATGCAAAACAAGTATAAGGAAATATAGCAAAGAATAAGGAAAATTCAGCAAAGTTCTGATTTTTTTGTGTTGACTACATCAATAAATATAAAATAATTTAAAATATTTGTTGTTGTTTCTGTTTTGCCAGTTCCCTAAGCACATGCTATTGAATAATCCTGCCTGGACTAGTCCCTCCTTCACCTAGACTTCACTTTCAGTTCCTCTTTGTGCTGCTGCTGAAGCTGCCAATCAGCCTTTCAACACCCCAGGAGTGTCCAGCTCCTGAGACCCCAGGTTGGGCCAGTGCCCCGGCTCCCTAGGGGCGTTCCAAGAAAGTCTAGTAGAACATATAGGCTGCTAACAAATAGCTCACAATGAGAATTCCCATGCTGACTAGTGATTTATAGTCAGCATAGCACATTGTGCCAAGCTATTATACTTAGGCTGATTTTAGCCATAATGATCTGCTTCTGTGATCCTGTATATTGAAAGCCTAGAAATTTCCTTATGGTCCTCCTTCCTGGATCACTGAAACAGAAGTCAAGATACAGGCCTGTTCTGTTTCCTGTATTAGTCTGAGCCATGTTAGGAACATTTTGAGAAGAAAAGAATGATGCTGGAAATGGGGCCCAGGCCTCCCACAGACTTCCAAGGCTCTGACCATAGTCAAATCCTATTGCTTGATTCCAAAGAGTTTAAAATAGTGTTGGAAACATCCTAGGGGGGAAAAAAAAATGTACCACGGTAACTTCCTGGCTAAGGAAGTGATGTGTGCTGGCTAGAGCAGGAGAGGCAGCCAAAGCTCCCAAGTTCTATTCTGGACCTGTTGCTGATTTGAGGTGTGACATTCAGCAATCTGAGCTGACATTCTGTAGCTTTGATTGGTTTTCCATCTCTCAGAGCAATGGAGGCTGTGCTTGAAAAGAGGTGACATTTGAGTCCTTTATCCTCTAGAAGAGCCTCACCATTAAATATCCTTCCTTTCATTTGAATTTCCAGGATTCTTTTTTAAAATACTGAAACACACCCACAGAGTTATTATAGGAACCCAGCAATATTGTTTACATTGTACTCGAATTCATTTTGTTAGACTTGCTTTCCTTTTAACAGTCTAATTAGATCAGCTCTTGTAAGGGATGGGAACTTTGACAGGGTTTAGGAAAGGAAAGGAAGGTTTGTATGGGGCACATTCTGTGGCTTTGGACTGCCAGAGAATAGTCTGAGGGCACCAGGTGTATGATGAGCTAAATGGGGAAGAACAGAAGCTCATCCCATAGAGACAAGCATGTATTAGGTGCTTGTATGTTTTCTTTTTTCTTGCTTTTTTTTTTTTTTTTTTTTGTGGTACTGAGGATTGAACTTGGGGGTATTCTACCTCTGAGCTACATCCCCAGTCCTATTTTTTATTCTTTATTTTATTTATTTATTTTTTTTTTTGCGGTCCTGGGCATTGAACCCAGGGGCATTCTACCTCCGAGCTACACCCCTAGACTTATTTTTTATTCCTTATTTTGAAACAGGGTCTCACTAAGTTGCAGAGAGAGCCTCACTAAGTAGCTGAGGCTGGCCATGAACCCGAATCCTCCAGTCTCAGCCTCCCAAGTACTGGGATTACAAGTGTGTGCCACCACACCTGGCTTATTCTTTATTTTGAAACAGGGTCTCACTAAGTTGCAGAGGGCCTCACTAAGTGGCTGAGTCTGGCCACGAACCTGGATCCTCCTGTCTCAGCCTCCCAAGTACTGGGATTGATGAGGTAGAATAGAAGGAATAAAAATTTAGGCAGGAAGGAGACATTGGGAAGGAAAGAAAAAATATAGCTTTAAAATCCGGAGAGTTCATAGACCCTGCCCCCACCGGACAAAAGCCAGACTTCAGTGACCTCCCATCTTCAAAACCTGAGAAAGGAGGAGGATCCAATTTGAAACGCCTACCTATCAACCGCCAATACCTGAGAAAGGAGGAGGTCCAGACTGCTTCTGTGCACGCCCCTCTTAAAAGTTTATAAAAAAGCCCCCTTCCTCTCTTCCATCTCTTTGCTCACATGGCCCAGAAGATCTCTGCTTACGTGTTTTCCCCGAGTCCCTTATTTTCCTGAATAAATACCTGCCTTTTGTTCCTGACTGGCATGTGTTAAAATTCTTTTTATCACAGAGGCCAAGGACTCACGAGTGGGACTCTGTTATCCCACAATAGGATTACAAGCATGCGCCACCATGCCCAGCTTGTTTTCTTTTTAAATTATAATACAAACCAATAAAGTATCATCCCTATTTTGCATACAGGCAAACTAAAAGTTGAAGTTATATAACTTGTTCAAGGTCATACAGCTAATAAAAGGCTGAGCAGGATTTATTCCTTAGATTTGTCCAATTCCAAAGCCTATCCTGCTTTCCAGAGCCTTTCTCTCTCTGGTAAGATTTAGGAAAGGAGGGTGGGGAAAGATGGGACGATACCATCTTACTGTACCTGGCAATTTTGCTTGTAGCAACCTGTTTGGCCAGAGCATCCTGTTTATAGACTACTAGCTTCTATATATAGAAATGCTATAACAACATATGTGGGAATACCAGTTGGCTGTAGAGGAGGATTTAAAAAAAACTTTTGTTCTTGGGCTTGGGCTATAGCTCAATGGTAGAACAGTTGCCCAGTATGTGAAAGGCCCTGAGTTTAATTCCCAGTACTGTAAAAAATAAGTAAAATGAAAATTTAAAAAGCCTTTGTTCTTTACCTCTAGGTCTTCAGTGTAGCCCACAAGTATAAAAATACTATGGGTAGCTGATTTACTGCTATCCACATGAAATCTGATGTGTCCTCAGGAGTGAATTGTGATCACTCCTTAGTCAGAGGTGAGGGTGTGCTGTGCTCTCAGTGCATGCGCTGGAGCTAGCGACACCTGTTGTGTGACTTTACAGTGAATTATTACTGAGTAAATAAGAGGCGTCTCTCTTTCGCCTTTCTAAGGGAGACCAGATGGCAGCAAGTGCTGGCACAGATCCAGGGGATCCTGGCCTCTGGACTAGCAGAGGAGATGGCTTGAAGGTCAGGTGATGGAATAAGATAAGTCTGTTCTGTCAAGTGGTGTAATTTCAGGGGAACCCAAAATGTGTCCTGTCTCAAAGACTTGCCCCAGCCTTTTTCTGTTTCCTGGAACTCCACAACTTGAATCTCTTCCCCTCGATTTAAATTTTTGAGATTCTATTAAAAATGAAGGCTGTGGATATAGTTCATTGTTAGGGTGCTTAGCATGTGCAAGGCCCTAGGCTCAACCCCCCAGCACAACAATCAATCAATCAATAAGAAAGATACTTCAGGAAGGGATTTGATTGTGAAGTATGTTGGTCATGTAAGTGGAATATAAGATTCTGGGAACTAGACTTCAGGAAAGGATTTAACGGAAGGTGATGGGGGAAGGGGAGGACACCCTAATGAGCATGATGTACTTACAACATCACATCAAAGTCAATCACTAAACTGACCTTGAGAAGGAGGGAGAAGGAGGGAGGGGGGTGGGAATTGGGGAAGGGTTAATGAGAAATGTGTGCATGGATGTCTTTACCTATACTAGCTTGTACCCAACAAAGATGTGTGATTAACCCTGTTATACCCAAGAAATGTATAAAAATCCATGCTAAAAAATAAAAATAATAATAATAATTAATAAAAAAAAGAAAAAAGAGGGAGAGGCTGGGTGTGGGGGTGCACACCTGTTAATCCCAGTACTTTGGAGGCTGAGACAGGAGAATTTCAAGTTTGCAGCCAGCCTCAGCAACTTAGTGAGGCCCTTCTCAACTTAATGAGACCTTGTTTCCAAATAAAAAAAATAAAATAGGCCTGGAGGGGTGTAGCTTAGAGGTAGAATGCTTCTGGGTTCAATACCTAGTACCAGCAAAAAAAAAAAAAAAGGTGTTGTGCTCCTATGTACAGGGATAAGGAGACACCAGTGAGTTTGAGATAAAGGCCCTTAAAAGAGAAGCTGGGTCCCTAAAGAAATGCTTTGTTTCCTTCACAGCTTTGTCTGTAAAAAGACTGACAGCTGAGGATAAAGGCTCTTGACCCCAAAATAGGGGATGAGGGAGTGCTGGGTAGAAAGGTTTCCCACCAGCATGCTGGAGTGCAGGCAGTGTTGTCTCGATGGCCAAAATGTAAACAGAAGTATAGAATCTTTGGGTCTGGAGTTTGGTGTGATGTCCTCAGGCGAGACAGTCACAGATCTTAGGAAAAGGGAGGTGTAGCTTCCCAGAAATGATGCAAAAGAGTGGCGCAAAAGAGGCCACCAGTGACAACAGGGGCAGGGCACTTCCTCAGTGGCTGCTGGTTGCAGACATCTTCTGGTTTTCATTTCCCAATGAGCTCTGCTGAGATAGGTCTTTACCGGAAAGCAAAATAAGCCATGTCAAAAGCAGTGACAAAGCACTTTGAGTGTCCACACAAAGGTACAGTTGCCCCTTGACCACTAACACCGTGGAGCCGAAATAGACTGAGAAGCTTCCAGGATAGCCCCTGTGATTCAGACATAAGACTTTTTTTGGCCTGAGTTCCTCCAAAGAGGGCTCCTAATTGGGCATTATCTTCAGAAGTGCTGTCGAACTGCCTTTATGATACGAATTCTCATTGCTTTTCCTCCCCCAGGGATTCTGATGGTGCAACTCAAATCTCAGTGTCCTTCCCAGAGCCTCACGGTTGGGTTGTAGGCTGCAACTTTGGCTCTGACCAGCCCTTCCCTAAGTCCAGAGTGTTTTCTTTTGGCTTTTGGTTCTATCAGTGCCCTGGGTTCTAACTCATTTTTTTTGGGGGGGGGGGAGAGGGTACTTTTCTCTTGAGGACTATCCTGAAAATAACCTCTATTCCTTACCCCCCAAAGTTTGACAAGGTCTGTACCTCCTTAATAGAATCAACACAACACCGTGGAGGTTTCCGGATGTATCACAATGCATCCTCTCCCCATGACCTCCACAGTTTCACACACAAAGCCTAGTGATCTGGCTGGATCCGTTGATGAGGATTTTGAAACCTGTGCTTCCAGCAGGGAGGAATACCTGGGCTTGTGTTCTGTGCCCTAAATAACACACCAATGTCTGCTTGCCCTCATCTTACTGTATTTTGCCTTTTACCCAGAAGTACCAACCGCCTTGCCTGGACTACCTACCCTTATCCAGGACTTTAGTCCTGCTGTCAGTCCCTCACCAGGGGCCAAGGCCTTTGCTTTCCATCCTTTCCTGGGCCAGGTGGTTTCTTTGATACTAGAACTTTTTTTTTTTTTTTTTAAACAAAACAAAACATCTAGTAATGGCCGGGCATGGTGGCACACGCTTGTAGTCCCAGTACTTGGGAGGCTGAGACAGGAGGATCGCAGGTTCTCGGCCAGCCTCAGCTACTTAGCGAGACCCTCTGCAATTTAGTGAGACCCTGTTTCAAAATAAAGAATAAACACAGGGCTAAGGGTGTAGCCAGAGGTAGAATGCCCCTGAGTTCCATCCCCAGTACCACACACACACACACACACACACACACACACACACACACACACAACCATCTAGTCATCAGTAGGTAGAGTCCTTCCCATGCACTGACCTCCCTTTGCTGACCACCTTAAACTCTGCCTACTACTCTTTGTGCTAACTGGATGTCATGCTGGTCTGTCCGGCTGCTCTTCTGGAACAGGGCTCTTAGCTTAGTTGGACTCTTGTCCTGGTTTTCCTGCTAGCTTTCCAGCTGCCTCTGCCTCAAGAAGAGTTTTTAATAAGCATTATACAACTCCAAAAGGGAAATGGAGAATAGCACATTTTCCAAACTTATTTAACTAGAGAACCATTCTTTTCCCCTGGAGGAATATTTATTAAAATTTCACAGAATGCGGTATTTGGTGGAACACAGGTTTGGAAAGTATGAGGCTTTGTCTACCAAAATGAAGAGTGAATGGAGTGACTCTAGGTGACAATCAGTGAAAGAGATTCTTAGGGGCACTCTCTACTAGTCTCCCTGCTGGAATCACACCGTGTGTCTCTGCATAAGGCACCTCTGACCAGGAGTGATGCTCTTGAGGATTCTGCATTCTTTCTTCCACTTTGAATACTCTTTCCTCTTCTTCCCAATTGAAATGGGAAGTGGTGAATACCATCATGGCTATACATGTCATCGACTCCTGGAGGCAAGGAAGGCAGGCTTCTCTGAGGCTCCTTTTGTAGGGTAAATAGTGTCAAGGAGAGCAGGCCCAACAACAAGAAACAGGCTTTATTCAGGAATAAAACCTGGAAGGAGGCAACTGACCGGGGAGTAGAGCTGGCTTCTGACTGGAGAGTCAGAAGCCCGACTCCTTACAGCTAGGGGTCTCTTATGGGGTAAGGAAGTGGGGAGGTACAGGAGCAGTCGTGCAGGCTGCTGGTTGGTGTGACAGTGGCCAGGTCATCTGGAGGCAGGGAATGGTTGGGGGCATTTTCTTTCTTCCTTTGTTCCCAGTTCTCCTCCAGCATGACTTCGTGGCTAGGCCTCACAGCCGGACTTCACAGTGCCCACACCTTTCCCCAGATTCAACTTTCGCGAGGATTTCTCTAGAGCACTCTGAGCATCCCTTCCTTCTATGTTGGGACTGTTTATTTTAGCATGAGTATTAGGTCTCATTGCAATTTCAGAATTTTCACTTACACATGGGGATCAGTGCTAGTGGGATGGAGCTCATTTTTACGGTATGGGTGTGACATTGTACATTCTCTTCCTTCCCTATTAAATCCCCTTTCTTCTATAGCTCATGGGCAGTCCAGACTATGATAATTTTTTCAGTCCTTGAATGGATATAAGCCTATTTTCTGTGGGCAGAGAAGTGTTAAAATGGAAAGCCATTTAAATCTGCAGGATGGGTGAGCAAGTGCCAGGAGTTGTAGCTGGCATAGCTGGTAACCAAAGAGGAAGCCAGTTACTTCCTCTGCATGCCATTCACAACCCAAATGGCTAGGAAAGGACCATTTGAAACAGAAATCTCTAGGACTTCTGCTTAATAAATTACTAGGTAATTTTGAGACACTGATGTATGTGTCTTTCCTGTCATGAGTGAGATAGTTCTTTGGCTATTCTCAACTCACATAGTTAAATGAACTATTTGTGGAAAGGCTCAGCTTTAACCCTACTTTCTTCTTCTTCTTCTTCTTCTTCTTCTTCTTCTTCTTCTCCTTCTTCTTCTTCTTTTTAATTTATTTTTTGCGGTACTGGGGATTGAACTCAGGGGCATTCTACCTCTGAGCTATACCCCCAGCCCTATTTTTTATTCTTTATTTTGAAACAGGGTCTCACTAAGTTGCGGAGTGTCTCACTAGGTCGCTGAGGCTGGCCTCAAACCCGGATCCTCCGGTCTCAGCCTCCCAAATGCTGAGATTACAAGCATGTGCCACCACGCCCGGCTTATTCTTTATTTTGAAACCTAGTCTCACTAAGTTGCAGAGTGTCTCACTAGGTAGCTGAGGCTGGCAGCGAACCCAGATCCTCCGGTCTTAACCTCCCGAATGCTGGGATTACAAGCGTGTGCCACCACACCCGGCTCCTATTTTTTATTCTTTATTTTGAAACCTAGTCTCACTAAATTGCGAAGAGCCTCACTAAGTAGCTGAGGCTGGCCGGGAACCCAGATCCTCTGGTCTCAGCCTCCCAAGTACTGGGATTACAAGTGTGCACCACCACACCCGGCTGACCCTACTTCTTAAGTATGGTGTTCTTTGAACATGGGGCAAGCACATCCACTACCCACAAGGGGGTAAAAGAGAAGCCTTGGGACCTTGACCTATGGTTCTCATCCATTTCTGCCACTTGGTCTGAAAGACTGTGGTTTTGTTTTGTTTAATAGAGATAGGGTCTCACTTCTGTTCAGCTGGCCCTGAACTCAAGATCTTCTTCCTTTAGCCTCCCCAGTAGCTGAGACTATAGTGGGCACTACCAGTCGGGCTTAAGATCATTGTTTCAACTGTGAAGCTCATTTAAGGAAGATGGAAAGAGGGCTTGAAATGGGCATTCAGAAGTCTTAAATAGATCCTTTTGGTTATTTAGTCGGTGTACAGGTATTTACTAAGTATCATTTGGCCTGTAACTGTAGAAAACTTGTTTTCCCCATAGTAGTCTTTCCTAACAGGCTCTCTAAATGAGGCCATTTCCTAAGAGTCTATCCCTGGCCCCTTTCTTTCCTCCCTGTATATACTGTTCCTGGGTGATGGTAATGCCATCTTCTTTCACCCACCTCTAATATGTCAAATGTTCTTAAACCTCTATTTCAAAACCTAGATTTCTCTTTTGAGTTCTTCATTCACAGTAATCAAACACTATTGACATTGTAACTTGGATGGAACTCTGGGCATCTTAAAATCAACATATCCCAAGCTATGTTATGTTCTTT